>JAZKJV010009075.1:0-261861 GCA_037367405.1 Ottelia alismoides | reverse complement strand
TAGCATAGTTTAAGTATAGGGGTATGATGAATCTCGTATTCATCATGCTAAAAACTCTCTATTAAAACCCCTATCTTAATTAATCCAATAAAATCACCTTTAATTCTTTGATTTTATCTTGTACTATATTGTGTATAATTAACCTATAATTATTTGTATTTAATTTCCCTTATTTTTCTTGTAATTATTTTATCACTCAAAAACCCCTAAAAATTAGGTAGATAAGTTGTCTATAATTCACTGACCCTTAAAAAGATAAAAAATACAAAAACAAATCAAAACCACAAACTTGGTGTTTTTATCCCCTTAAAAATACCCGCCAAAATTAGCTTTTGTACAGATGACCTCTTTTGGCTTTTTGACCAACATGAAAGTTGTAGATCTCTTCGAGACGAGCAACTTTCATGTTTTGACTTTTTCCAAATTCGGCCTTTAACTATTTCTTTTCTATTTTTCTTTGTTTTTATATTTGATTTATTCTAATTGGGCCACGTGGCGCCCTCTGGGCCGCCCACGTGGCCCGCTCTCCTTCCCGCCACCCGGCGCAACCCTCGGCCGATGGATCACTCCTGATCCATCTTCATCTGAGCCGTTCACCCCGCTCCACTCCTCAGCCGTTGATCTGACTCCCAGATCTAATCATGACCACCCGCTTCCGCCTATTCCTCAGCCACTCGATCCAGCACCCATCCAACGGCCCTCCACCTGCCACGTCTCTCTCCAATCTCCACCGTTTGATCACGTGCCCATCCTACGCCTACTTAACTGCCACGTCACCCAGTTACCCCACGCCGTTAGATCCCCCCTTCCTTTCATCTCGGCCGCTCCATCACGCCTCAACCCTAGCCACACGATCAGATCCTAAGATCTGATTGTGGCCCTCCATCAGCGCCCTCGTCAAAGCCGTTGGATCGCTAGATCCAACGGCTGCCACCCATCGTCAACCTCCAGCACCTCCTCCTCCAGGCGTTACGACTCGCGCACACATCCTCCCCTTCCTTTTTTGGCAACCGCCTCCGACCACCCCTCTTGCTCAAAACGTCCCTCCACGTAGCCCTATTCCCTGCCTTCCACGCGCAAACGTCCATAACCCTCCTCCATCATTCCCTCACCATTAAAACCACCATTGAAACTCCCCTCCCCGCCATGTAACGCCCAGCCAAACTCCACCTATTTAAGCGTCCCTCCACCACCACTGAGACCCGTCCACCATTATTGGCTCTATCCTTAGCCTCCTCCGCCCCTCTGGTGACAGCGGAGGGGCGGAATGTCGAAGCCACGATAGGATTTTGTCGGTGTCAACCCGTGGCGGTGCTCTGTCGCATTATGGTGATCTTTGATCACCAACCGAGCTCCGAGGAAGCAGCTGGCCTCGCGGGCGATGACCGGAGGCTCCCATGGAGCCTCAGCCCAAGCTGCTCCCCTCCGCCAACTCCTTGCTCCGGCGAGGAGACTTCTTTCTTATTTTCTCCTATTTATACCTCCGCCTGCAAACATCCTCACCTCCATCCGACCAGCTCATCAGCTTCGCCCAACCACCCCAAACCTCGCTGACCCCCTTCTTCTTCTCCAGAACCCCCATCCGCTCCGCCCCACCTTCTGCTCCACCTCGCCGGAGAAGAAGAAATCTGGGCCACCGCTCTCGTCGCCTCCCCGGCCCTCGCTCATTCCCCAATCACTTCGCACATTCCCGCACGCACGCTTCGGCTAACTAACCCCCTGCAGGACCTTAACAACCGGAGTTTGCGTCGGAGCATCTTCAAGCTCTTATCCTCCGGCGAAGCCTCTTCGACCAGCACCTCCGATCAGTCTTGGAGCTTCCTCGTGGCTCCAGGACCTCCGCTAGATATCCAGCCAGCTCTGTTGACCTTCAGACCATCCTTTAGAGCACGGCGGAGCTACCAGCAGGTCGCCGGAGCCCCGCCTTCTCCGGTGGCATGCGGAGGAGAGTGGAGATGCAGATACCGTCCGATCGGTTCGATCGGACGGTCGTGATGAAGCCACGTGGAGGCCCGAGCCTCGAACCAGACCTACAGGCTCAGGGTCCTCCAAACCTCGGCCCGAGCCACCAGTTGCTTCCACGTGGCCCGAGCCACAGGTGCTGACCCGAGCCTAGCACCTCACGTGCAGTGCACGTGAGGAGCTGGGTAAATTGCAAGAACGACCCAGAAGGAATTTATATTTACACTTTGGTCCCCAGGCACGTGCCTCACGTGTGTGCCTGGGTTATTTAAAGGGAAGCCCTCCAGATTTTTGGAAATTACAATTATGCCCCTGCACGCAAATGGATAAATTGCAAGGGCCCCCAGGCGGTTTTTCATAATTGCATTTAGGTCCCTCCAGGGACCTAAATGCAATATTTATCCCTTTATTTTATTGTATTTTTATTACAATTATGCCCTTGCACTGTTTTTAGCATAACTTGAGCATCGTAGGTCGAAATTGCATGATTTTAGTGTCGTTTTGATCCTTGATTTGTCCTCTACATTTTAGCATGCTTAATCGTCTTATTTGACACTGTTTTAATTTAAGTGAATTTTTATGTGGAAAATGAGACCATGCTCTACTTGTCCTGCTTGATTTGATGACTGATTTCTAATGATGTGTTAAAATTGGCTCTAATTTCATTCTATATTGCGTTGCTCACATTTTAGGGCATAATTGTAGATTTTTATTTGGCATACTTGTTCCTTTGCATATTTGTTCATGCATCATCTCCTTAACTTGCATAAAAATTATCAAAAAAATGCATACAGCATAGCATCGCTTTGCATTGCCTTATAAATAGCATATGGACCTGAAATTGAGATTAAATCACTCTGTGTTTCATGAATCGAAATTCAATAGCTGAATTAGGTAGCCGTGTCCCTGTGTTCGACTTTGATACACTTGCCAAGTATAAATATTCCACAGCATTCAAAGTCTGTGGTTTTTGCTGAACCAAATTCGCCTCCTGTACTACAGCATAATTCCACATTATCATAGAGGCGAATTTTACGTTCATCAACTATTACAACTTTAATTTTGGCTAAATATTTTTAGAGTTTTTATCAATCATTTCCTTCTTAACTTCTGAAATATAAGTCATGTCCTTCCTTTTCTGTAAAATATCAAGTGTGCCTCTGAATTCTTACAAAATTCACATCTTTTCCCTTTTGTAACATCAGTTATGTCTCCATTTTACTTTAACTGGAGGACAGAATTGTAAATTTTACGATAAGTCAGGAGCACAACTGATATTACGAAAAAGGAAAGGGATATTTACACCCATAACCCTGAGTAATTATGTAATTACCCCAGAAACCCTTGATAATCATGAATTACACCCTAACCCCTGAATAAATACTCTGTTTTACGCTCGTAACCTTCCGTTAATTTAGTTTATTAACTCAACCACATGAGTGAGTTAATCTAACCAGTGCACAATCCAACGGCTAGAAGTAATCAAAAGTAAAAAAGGTAAGAAAAAATGAGTCGAATTTTGTTCTAAGCGTAGGGGACCTGCAGCAGCCGCGCCGAGGTGGGGGAGGTTTCGAGAGGGGCCTTGTAGGCGAGGGACGGCGGGGGGCGGGGGGCATTGGCTCCTGTCGGAGGAGGCAGGAGGGCCTTGGCGGGATTCGAAGGAGGCAGGGGGCTCTTGGCGTCACCATGGATCCATCACCCTCCTGTCCATCTTCCTTCATTATCATCATCAGACGTTGATGAATCGGAAAGGGGGGCGGGGTGCGACATCGGGAGGGATTTGCAGGCGGGTGGGGGTCAACCTTACACCGGGCGGGGGGCAGAGGCGGGGGGACAAGGGGGCAGAGGCGCGGGGACGGGGGGGGGGGGGGGGGGGGGGGGCGACGGCGCGGGGCGGAGGGGGGTAGCTTGTCGGGGCCGAGTGGGAGGGCCTGCGACTTGCCGAGAGGGAGGGGGCATTATTTTTTTTATCTACAAAATAGGAGGGGGCATTATTTTTTTTATCTACAAAATAGCATCATAACATAAATATGATATACTTCCATTGGCAAAATGGTCAATAATGACTTTTTCTGTCACAGTTAACGGAGAAATAAGACGGAACTTGACACAGGGTTATGCCATGTAAGGGTTAAGTATTATTCAGGGTTCTGGATGTAATTCATGATTTTCGAGGGTCTCTGGAGTAATTACGAAACTACTCAGGGTTATGGGTGTAAATATCCCAAAAGGAAAGGGTGTAGCTAATATCGCATAAGTTAAGATAAGCAATGATGAGTCAACCGTTATCTTGATAACCTATAACATCATGAAAGTACAATAACTTTGCAAACATCATAAGCTTTAAACAGAAAGATTTTCCAACAAACTGCCTTGGATATCTGCTATTCGATAAGAACTGCATCGCTAATATTTGAACAAATGTTGTTGGTAAGATTATTAAGCAGCTCCAAGGATGGAAGGCTAGACAGTTCTCGCTTTCAACCAGAGTAATCCTCATAAACTCATGCAATTTCCCCATTCCAACTCACTTTCTTAACATTTTCAAAATCTCTACTTCGATAAGTGGAATGCAGACCATGTCAAAAGAAATTTCCTCTAGCAAGGCAATACCCCTCCTCTTCTTCTTACCACCTGGCCACTTTGGATACCATATGCTGCCCTAAATTCGAGGGTGGATGGGGATTTATCAATGTTGCAAAAAAAGTAATAGAATTCACAACTACACGGACTTCCTTCAAGCGAATACCTCAAGTAACTCTGACTCTATCAGAGTGCAACCGGACTTTTTTTGCCATCAACAATAACCAGTCATTCTTAAAAAAGTCTCGTTTTCGAGGGCATAAATCCCTTCTGTACTCCTTTCTAATGGAAGAAAAGATTCGACACGCATGTCTCATTCGTTAGTTAATAAAATACTTTACACAATCTTTAAAAAACGAGGTCAGTCTTAGCACATGCTTGCATCCTCTGCAATAAACATGAGGAGTTTGGCAAACACCTCTTAAAGAGTTGCGAGTACTTATAAAATCTCGCGCCATTCACACCTCAACTCATTAGAATTATAAAGCTCACAAACATCACTACTCTAAAAACTTCGTGGCTCTTAAACATGTCTTCATCACACTTCCCTAGCACATCTGAAAGAGAGACACAACTGAACTTTCAGACGCATCAAAAACATCCAAATTACTTTTCAGCTATGCAATCCAATTCTAACATGATAATAATTACTGGCTTAGCTAACCTCAATTTTCATTTTTTTTGGTTCACAGAGGTTTGAAGCTTTCAAAAACCAGCAAGGAATAAAGAGACGATTCTCTCGCATTCTCGAAGCTGACAGAGATTAGCCTCGTTACTTCCTTTTGCTTGTTTTCTTATTTTCCTTCTCTCTCATCTCGATGATCGAGCTTCTAAAACTCTTTACTTGTCAGCCTTCTTATGAATGAAATTTGTTTCCACAGGGCTCTCCCTCAAGCTCAAAAAACTGCATCATTGTAATCCTTCTTTGTTAGATTTGATATTGTATGCCAAAAATATTTAGATTGTACGGACATTGGCTAAAACCAAATTAAATTGCATTATTAGATCAAAGGGAAAAATGAAAAGTTATTTACTCGGATAATACACAAATGGCAGATCATTTATTGAACCAGCCAAAATTAAATTAGAGAAATAAGACTGAATAAGAAATCCCGTTCGACAAGATTACAACAAGTAGAAGGAACATGCACAACGACCACACCTGACATAGAAAAAACAGTGTGCTAAGTTGTACAAATCATTTTAATAGCAACCTGTAAGACCCTTTGCTCCTAAGTTTCAAGATGGGCACTTAACCTCAAAAACTTTCAAACATGTTCGGTACATGTGAGTACATCTGATAACTTACATGCGAAGAGAGTCTGGCCCTTCTTTTTGCGGCCACACGCTTACGGATTGACATCCCACACTTGAGAGTAGTCAAGAGCTTGATCCACTTGCTGCGCTTGGGAAGTACTCCGCTATAACCTGGTTTGGGGAGAGCGAGGCCACCATAATCCTGCTCCCTCTCAGTAGATTGTAGACATCCATTGCTGAGATCCAAATCGCTTGTAAATGAGAGGCATTGCTCCCTTGTTGTCGATTCATCATCAAATGTAGGGCATGTAGTGCCATTCCACTCATCGGTAAAAGGCGGGTTTCCATTATGTTGAGGAAGAGCGGCAAAGCCAAAATTGTTTATCAAGCACGATTCCTGTTGGACCAGATAATGCTGATGCATATGGACATTCACTTTCTGTTGGTAAGGGTCCTCGTGAAGCTCCGAATTACACCCAGGCCAATCCCTGATGCTGACTTGATTGTTTGTTTCCTCTGAGAGAAAGTAGAAAACAGTATGTAATATTATACGAGATGGAAAGATTGTTGATCATTTGATGCGATGGTAACCCCCAGGCTCCCATGTACTGCATGGAGTCTACCGAAAATTTGTGGAAGAACAAAAAAATGTTGGACCTTCTCCGACTCATGGTGGTGAATAATTTTTTTTCAAAATTCACTCCTTCACGAATAAATGGTAAAACTAATGCAATTTATATTCCATTCCTAAACTTCTACCAATTATCTGATATCATGCAATGCCTAATGTAGAAAAAATGCATCAATAAATGCATCAAAGTGTCCCTCTAGCTGCTAACAGAACAATCTTTTACCTTCATGCGTCACTTGGGAAATCGAATTTGCATGATCCAAAGCAGAACATGCATCTTCGAAATTCTGCAAAGGTCCGGCTGTGCTGGGTGTTAGTTTGCCAAACTCAACCATGCTAGAATGATTCTGATAGACTTGTTTTTTAAGTCCGTCAACCAATGCCTGCAAATAGATGCAGGCATTTCTTAAGATGAAATTTCCAAACAAAACCAAACAAGAGGAACAATCACATTATTCTTCCAAGGAAAACCTTTAAATGATCAGGCAGATCACTGAACGACTGATAGCTGCTACTCTCGAACTTGATTCCAACAACCCGAAGGATGGAATCAAAATAGAGGGTAACTTGTTGCTCTGCAAAATGATACCAATAGCATAACTGCTCCTCAATAGGACATTCCCAGGCATGCTGTATAGTTGCCTCCCATATCTTGTTGGACATCCCATTCCCAAGTATCTGCAGGTTTTGAAATCATTTGAAGTTGATCGGCATAACCAGAAAGGATTTGGTAGCAAGAAATTTGACTGAAATGATCTTAATATGGAAACCTGTCCAGAATCAATGCATAAATTTAAATCGAAATCATTGTACCACTTAAGTCTTACATTGCGCAGCACTTCTTGATTGATGACCAGGAGCATTAAAAAATCCCGTACTGTACGGATCTTTTTTTCTGCAAGCCTTCTGTGAAATGCGCCATCTTTACCTATCTTTTCCAAGCGCCAAACCTCATCATCTGGAGAAGGGGGATGATGCTTCTTATATGCTGATATCACAGAGAGTTTCAGCAAACTTACCACGGTAAACATGAAGAAATATTTTTGGGAGTAACACAAAAACTATAACGATCTTAGCAGAAAGAACCACCTCTTTCAGACATTATCCTGAGTGGCAAATAACAAAATACTTCCCATGTAGTTACCAAGTCAACTTGATTGTGAACTTGATGGTTTACTTGATATAAAAGTAGAAACATTCCAGAAAATGCAATGGAACACGAAAAGGACATTAGCAAAATATACACTAAAACCAAATGTTTTCCTAACAATTGCAATAATATCAATATTGTCTCCCTTCCAAACTACCTTGTGCCATACCCATAGCCAATTCTGAATAAGCAAAAATCACACTGAATGATTACCATCCAACACTATCGTTCACACCCTATCTTTCTAGCAAGGCTCAAAATCCAAGTTCTCACACTAATAAACCATAGCATGAATTAGCAATCACTGTCTGATGATACTACCTTCAACATGTCTTTCCTATTTTATTTTCAAGTGGTGTTACACCAACTTTTTACCTCATAATTTCATTATTGATCCTACCTCTTTCTTCTTAGCAGCCAAGCATCCACCTTAACCTTGTATTTTTACCACGGGTAACCATATATTTGACTATGATTAACAATCAATATCAAAAACATTAACATCATGACACCCATTCATGACAGTATGCTCAATTAATAAGCATGACACTTAAAGGAGGCATTAAAAGTGACTTGCAAAAGAATCAGATCATCCAAGTATACAGGTAATACTAACATTTGCATGGCAGAAAAGTACAACTTACATTCTCCGCGATGATCCTTCACAAGAAAGGCCTCGCTTAAGCCCTCTCGAACTCTGCCAACATAAGGACTGCATTTCTGGACTCTTAAACCGAGCCTAAATTTTCTACTCCTTATCCAGCTGGAGTTATCTGTAAAATAGAGATCTCCAAGATAACCAATTCCACCATCAAGTGTCACAACCAAATCTCCAGTGAGCAACTGAGGTTTCCCTTCTCGTTGACGCAACAAGCAGTTACTAAAATCATGTTCCGTCCAATCTTCTTTTCCATCAGGACAGAAATCACCATCAACTGCAACTATATCTACTTTAAGTGAGGCCAAAGGACCAGAAGAGATGATTTGACTTGTTGAGGTGTCTACTATAGCCACTTGAACAGAACAATTCTGATCTGTTTCAATCCTGCTTCCAGTAAAGAGGGTGTGGGGCAATTTACTCCTGAATTGCAGTTGCCACTTGCTTGTAACAGCTCCATCAATTTGATTAACTGATATTCTGTTTCCAAAAAGAACCATTTTTCCATATTAAAGCAATTTACTCCTGAATAGCCAAAGGAATATAGTGTTTGTAAATAATACCGTATATGCTTCAAACAATTGTAAACACTTGTAAAATTAAGTCTTCAATTCAATTCAGTGAGCAATGTGTAAAGGACTAAAGTGGACAGTTAGTTCGGCTAGAGGTAGATTTCCTTTTGTGCTCCAGTGGCCAAATCGCACACCCTTAATTTCTTACAACAAATGGAAAAGTGAATTGGCATTTTTTCCCAAATGGAAAAGACCTTGATCTGATTTTAGCATTGATAATTTTCTGTTTACTGAGAAAGAAATCAGTAACAAGCAGCAAGTAATAGTATTAATCTAAATAAACAAATACTGCCGCGCACATGAAGGGTATCCTTATTCCCAAAGCTCCCACATGAGCAGATAAAGGAAAGGATTGCACCACTATTTGGGGTCCATGGTATACAGCAAACTCCCACTTTTTTTCATCAAGAGCTAGAATTGATGAACAAAACCCAGGACCTACCTGTCACATGGTGACTCCGGTAACCATTTTCTCAGTTAAAATGAATACATGGTATACTAACAAAATATTTAATTGCCAATGCTAAATCATCTCTTCCAAAGCAAAAAAAACGAAGGCACTTAAACAATCAAGACTACTTTCCAAAAATGAGACTCTACAACTAACTGAAGAGCTAAACACTTTTTCTATACAGAGAGAAAAAGATTTCTAGCTGACACAAAACCCATCATCTGTATATGTACCTTGTTCCTGATTTCAGTGACGAAAAGTATCTAGTCTGAATCCTTTCCACCTCTTCCCTCACCTAATCAAACCAATAAACGTTAAATGGGATGTCAATGAAGTACTTCAAACATTTTTTTATAAAATTATGCGATCCTACCACTCTGCGGAGAAAAGGTTCTAGCAGCGATGGGAGTGTCTCCAAAGATGGAAGTCCAAATCCTTCCTGCAAAACTCTGCCACAAAACAATATATACTAGAAATGAATGCACTAATCATCTTCATGAAGGAAAAAATGCTTTCTGACATTTATCACTGACTTTGACTCCGATTTTTTCGGCGTCAACTGTGCTCGGATTTTCTCGCACTCCTCCACCTCATTATCCTCATAACCAAACAACCTCCTGTACATCATAAATCGGTGCTTCCCCAGATACGCAAGAGGCAAGAACTTGTCCAGTAACCACTGAAACAAACATTACTATAAAAAGAGAGAGAAACAGTGACAGGTGAGGAGTGAAGCATCATGGAAGGATCCAAGAAAGTCCACCAAAACGTAAACCAGACGCCCCCAGAGTCCACGAGGATCCGAGGAACCAAATTGAGAAAAAGGCACACCATTTCCGTTTACTTTAATGCTTTCAACCCCCAAAACAGTGCTTCTATCCGAATCTGGTTATATTCCCGAGGAAAGCAGAGGACTTTACCAAACAGATAGTGAAGTTCGTATCGGGCAGAGATCGTTGGGGTCGAATAAAGGGGTGGAGACAAAAGTTCCAGAGAAAAGGTCGTCCCTTTTTCCTCGACCTCACGAGGGTTTGAGAAGATTCGAAGAAAGGGGAGCAGGAAGGAAGGAAGGCACCGCGAGATTTCGTCAGGCTCAAAGTGGAATAGAGAGGCCGTCGACATCGATCGATCGGCGCGACGGAGAGTGGAATTCGGGGGGGACTTGGACGAAACCCTAACCCTAGTCGTCAGGAGCGCGAGTACGCCGTTGAGACCGGACGTTATTCACCGTTGACAGTTCATGAGTCGATCCGATTCGTTATAACGGATATCCGATTACAATGTATAGAATTACCGGATATTCAGGTGGAATATCACCTTTATTTTTAAAAATAATAATTATATATTAGATAGACAATCGGTAAAAACACAAAATCGTTTATTAAATATTTCTTTTAAATAAACAAGTATTGATGGCTCCAAGGTTGTAAAAGCCGTCCGACTGGTCCGACTAGTAGGTCCGACAAGTCTAGTCAGTGGGGTGGCTGACCGAGTACCGATTAATTCTGACTAGGTACACTAGTCAACCAATTTTTTGCTTGGAGATATCATATTCTTATATGTTTTGTTTTTTTTAATAAGCAAACTTATTATAATATGCTCAATATTTTATTTAAATTCAATTACTTTTTTATTTTATTATGATAGTATAGAAATGTACAAAATCTATGTATCTATATGTATAAAAATGAGTTATATATTTAAAATAATCATAAAATTCAAAGCCGATTAAAGTCCGACTAAATCTGTTTAGTCGCCCGACTGTCGATTAATCCTTAGTCAGTGACCAAACCAACCGAGTACCGACTATCGACTTTTGCAACCTTGGATGGCTCTCGCTTCATGAGTTACAAACTGATTCAGAAAATGAAAAAGAAAAAGGTTCTCCGAATACTTATGATTTCACAAAAAAAAATGTGATATTACGTTAATAAATTTTAAGGCCAACTTCATTGTGGCACTCATAAATTATTCCCTAGATTATAATCCTCTTCTAGAATCAAATGCATCTTAAATTTTTCTCATGGGACATTAGGAGTCTTAGGAGGAATAAAATATCTCACACCTCATGGAGTTGAAGCTCGATGGTCCCTGCGGTTAAATTCGCACAACATCGTTTGTTCTAGCATGGGGCTACCTTTGTTACTTTTAAAATAGTTAGGGACCTTGAACATTATAGTTTGGAGTTCACATTGATATTACTGGAAAGTTTGTGGATCTCCTTAAAAATTACTTCATAAAAAAGCTAACATTTAGGAAAGACATATCCACCAGAGAAAAACAATCTTAATGGTGAAATGGTATATCAAAAACTTCCTCCAACTAAACCATGTTAAGGATACAAGTAAAATTGCATGCATATATATAAGAGACCCTTCTATAGGATATGGTTCTTCCATGTATAAAGAAGGCTAACGATCGTAGCCATTAGATTCAAATATGACGGTATCATCAATTTTCTTATCCAAAAGGGTATTTTGGGCATCCTCATATGTATTAATTATACATACCATTTAATATTTCAAAATACTAATTCTAACTAGATCTAATCTTGATATTTTTTCATAATACTTTATCTAAATAATGTCTAATTTTGTGATAGGAGACATTAGGTAGGATAGATGTTTGTAACCTCTCTTTTTTTTGTATAATCCGCAGTTCCTTTTGGAATGATTTTATATTTTTTGTAAAATAAAACTCTAATTAATAGTATATCGATTAGTTTTATGTTTCCATCCATTGTCGTTGTCAAATGTTGTGAGTCCTTCAAAATTTATCATCCATGAGTAAAGTTTGTATATGTTTTTTTTTGTAAAATACAATTCATATAGCAATATATTAGTTATTTTTATATTTTCTACCAATATTTTTAAGTTTTGGTAATTTATATGAAATATGCAATCTTTTTGTAAATGTAGTATGGTATTATTATGCAAAAAACATCAATTTCGTAAGATACATATTCAAATATGTAAAATATACATCAAATATGCAAGATATATAAAAAAACACAATAGTTGTTCGCGCCTAACAGATATGTAAAATACACATCAAATATATAGTACATATTAAAAATATATAATACACAACACATATGTAAGATATATAGAAAATAAGGGATTTTTACCCAGCAGACCCTATAAACGTTTTAAAATGCCTCTACAAACTTTAGCACAGCGTAATTACCTCATCGACCCTGTAAATTACCCCAAGAACCCCCACAGGCTTAAAACATATTGCTCGGAGGGTTCACGGGGTAAGAGTTGGCAAGTTTACGGGCTCGATGGAGGAATTAGGTTGTTTCAAAGGTCGTGGATGTGATTGGCAAAGTTTATAGGGTCTATCGGGTAAAAATACCAAAAAATAATGGTTGTTCACGCGCAGCTGTCGGGTATCATGGTCACGATCCCTAGCGAACCCACAAGTATTTGCCTCAAATAGCACGACATCATCACGAGGTTGAAGTGGCTCGTTGGTCGAGCCCTCCTTGCACCTCTACCACTGTGCTACACACGTCGTCATCGACATACATGCACCCAACATGCTATGTCAACGCATCCCACGCACGGCCACCGATGTTGTCCGACGCTCCATGCACCACCAATGCAAGCATGTCATCTCCTTCGCCTACGTGTTGCCGTCACGTCCGCTTTTTATGCATGTGACGGTTTTGAAATATGAATAAGAAAATTATGAGAGAGATCAATTATGAAGATATTTTAGAGAGTTGCTTACTATATTTTGATAATGAATGATGACTCAAATGAATTTTTATTTAATTAAATTACAATAATAACATATCTTTTATAACAATTGTCGGATTAATTACGGATGCATGGGATTGTTGACCTTCCTTAAAGATGAAAGGACCATGTCCCATTGGAGATATCCTATATATAGAGAGAGAAGGGAACCTACATTATGATGTATATAAATTACCTACACCGACCCTTTTCCCCTCTCTTTTTTTTAAATAAAACCTAGAGGATTTAGATCACAATATACCATCATGTTGTCATTCAAAATTTAACTTAATTCGAAACTTATATCCCCTCCATCAAGACTGGCAAATTTTAACAGTCTCAAAATTGTTGAAATCGACTTCTCCAAATGGACATGTTAGGAATGTATGTTTTTCATAAAATCTGAAACATATTCCACTTAATATTCTAAGTAAATGCTCATGGATTCATTTCAAAAAAATTCAAAAAAATAGAAGATAAAAGGGAATGGTGTAGGTAAATTACATGCATCATGATGTAGTCTCCCCAACCTCATGTGTGTATGTATGGAAAAGCGATCCTACAATGGCAGGTGCAGGTAACTACCTACACCTTGTCCTTTTTTGCATTAGTTTCTGATTTCTTTTGAAATGAAACCTTAGAGAATTTAGATCACCATATATCACCATAGTGGCATTCCAAATTCAACTTAATTTGATACTTCTATCATATAAATCAAGACTATCAAATTTTAACGGTCTTAGAATTGTTGAAATTGACCCCTTCTAGATGAACATGTTAGGGTGTTTGTTTTACATGAAACTTGAAACACATATTCCACTAAATATATTAAGTATATCCCTCAAAGATTTCATTTAAAAAATAAAAAAAATAGAAAAATATCCGAGTGCAGGGAATTACCTACATCCTCGATGCAGTCTCCCCAACCATTATATGTGGGTTTAATGGGGCTACTCCCGTCCAATAATTCCGTGATTTTTTTTATTTTTTTGGAAAATATAGTTCTATATTTTCATCACTATATCCTTGTAATATCTCATTCCAATTTCGTCAGAAATAAAGACTCATATACCCTCCATATAGAACATGTAATTTTAAAAGTCTTGAATTGCTGTAATCGACGAGCTCTGGTTGGAAGGTATAGGAGTCTCTGTTTCTGAAGAAATCGGAATGGTATATTATAGGGATATAGTAATGAAAATAATAATGTTAGTTTTCCAAAAAAATAAAAAAATATATTCGAAATATGAGGGGAGGGAGCGCTCCCTCTCCGTCAGCCATTCCTCTCATCCCAAGGACTCCCCTCTTCTCATGGCGTCTCTCTCCTCCCGTCTTCACCACCAAGCCATCGACATCGATTATGACATCCATGAACAACAAGGTGAGGGCTCCATCATCGAGGGCGAGACCTTCAAGGATTACTCCAACCTGAGCAGAAGTTCGAAGCTTCCCCTCGAATATGCATCATTGTGAAATCCTTCCAGTTCTACCCGCTCCCCATAATGCAAATCCTGAAGCTCCGAGAAGGTGTTCTTCGATGACGATGGCACCAAACAGTGCAACTGCCTTGATAGAGGCTGACTTGGATCCAAACACCGAAGTTAAAATTAGTACTCGTACAACATCTAGATATTGTATCTAAACTTCGTCATTTATACATTGGGTGCATTAGCATTAAGGAAAGAGCCAACAATGAATTAAGAAAGAACTGATGTGCTATCCTTTTCTTTAAAAAAAACACACTGTGGAATTCTTTTCAAGATTTTTTTTACTAGATGCTTACTTGTACCATGGATCTATGGTATCCCACCCAGTTTATCCTTACATATTTAAATTCAAATCGAGGTAGTACTCTCTCTAAATCTATCCGCATCTATTTTCTTGCAGCTTAGATTCAGAATTTTTTTGCTTGCAGTATACAGCTGTGTGAATTATACTTTTATTTTAGTGGAGGGAAATGAATAAGAAGACTTCCCAGTGCTTGAAAAGCAACTGAAGAATGGGATGAGTAGTTCCAATAAGAATTTGAGTACTAGATGATCAAAGAAAATATAAGCACTAGTTGTTTATCTTTGTATTGACATAGACTCATAGTTCCTTCGCCTTTTGAGGAGCCATACAATTGTATATAATATAGTGGATTGATTGGTGAAAAAAGACTGGAACATGTCACTTTACCTGAAATAAACTTTGCTGTGCTTGCAAGAAGTTTGAAGCCTATATTTCATATGAAATATAAGCCTCGTCTTTTTGTTTGTAAATTACCCTATCTTTTACTGTATGAAAATGGTAGGTATACCTGTGAGGCCACTTTTAGTTTAATTCGGATCATAGTGACAATTCTGGGACTTTGGCCATCTAATATTTCCTACCTGAAAGATTTATGATCATTGTTAAACTTTTGGAAAGCATTTGCTTGATGGTTTATTCATTTAGAATGTCATATATGCCTCGGTTATAGTTAATAATGTCTCTTGTGTCCTTATAACTCTTTTGTATGGCTCAATATTCCTAATCTCACTTTTTTTTCTTTGAGACATCTCAAATTCAATAGCCCAAAGGCTTAAGGTGAATGCGTCGAATGCTTGTGACGTGGGCTAGATGCCCTTTTATTCGACTTCCTCCAAACAAGACAAAAATTTTTGAAAAAGCAAAATGAGTCTTTTTACGCGTGTATCCCTTCAAGATACTCCAATTACAGCTATGCATGTAGGGCTGGCTATCGAGCCTAAGGAGCTGAGCCAGGGCTGGGCTCAGGCTCGGGCTCGATGGGCTCGAGCTCGATGGGCTCGAGCCCTTATCGAGCCAGCTCGGGCTCGATAAATCTTGAGCCGAACCCTTTATCGAGCCCGAGCCTCTTATCGAGCCTGGTATGGACTCGAGCCTATTAAGGATCGTTAAGGAAATATGTGTTTTTTGCTGAAAAAGTATTTTGCCTGGGCTCAAACCTGAGACCTCCTTTTTAAAGATCGTCCACCTTACCAGTAGGCTACCATACAAGTTGTATATAAAAGTTAAATTATAATATATATTGTAACATTCTGCTTGTTAATAAAAAAGAAAAAAATACTAAATATCTAACTATACCCTATATTTTTTTTCGATAAATAACTATACCCTATATTAACATAGATAAAAGGTAGAAAATCCAAGTCTACAACATAGTCCACCCAACATTCTTGTTAGATAAACAACATAAACACATAATCCACCATTAACAATGTTGTAAAACTAATACAAATAAAAATAAAAATCATTGTAGTTTCACAAATAGAATATATATATATATATATTCCTTATCGAGCCCGTTATTGAGTTATCGAGCTGAGCAGGGCTCGGCTCGGGCTCGGCTCGATAAGCTATCGAGCCCAAAAATCTGGCTCGGGCTCGGCTCAATAGCTTAATGAGCTAAGCTCAAAAGCCCTTATCGACCCGAGCCCGAGCCTGACTCATCGAACCGTGACTCAATAGCCAGCCCTATATGCACGTACCTTTTTTGCAATAATACTTGTGCCCATGTGTTCTAATAGAATTCTCCGTACTGCATTTTCATTGAATAGAGGGAAAAGGTTGTAATAACGTGTGGGAAGTATTGTGAATTTTATAAGATTAGAAGGTACAAGTGTTATTGCAAAAAAGTATTAGTATAAATATAATTGCATAATCTCGTAAGGGCACAAGTGTAAAAAACTCAACAAATTATAGGATTTGTATCACTTGTATCTTTCTTAACTTCTACAATATCAGTTATGTTCCTCTCTTTTGTAATATTAGTTGTACCCTTGACTTCTTACAAAATTCATAATTATACCCTTCCATTAAGGTAAAGTATGAGGCATAACATATATTACAAAAGGGTAGAACTGTGAATTTTGTAAGAAGCAAGGTATACAACTAATATTACAAAAAAAAGAAAAGGGCATAACTGATATTGTAGAAGTTAAGAAGGGCACAAGTGAGAAAAACTCCAAGCCATACATCAATATGATGATGCTTGTGTAGAGAAAATAAATGGATGAAGAGAAAAAATACATAGATAACCAAACTTACATAGAAATATACTAGCAGCAATACTCAGAATTCTTTTGGATCTTAGCTCAAGAATAACCCAAGATAGATATGAATGGAGGCAAAGAATCCATGTAGTCAACCCTACTTAATGTGAGAAAATGCTTTGTTGACATGTGAATACGCAGAATTATACTAGAAGTTGTACATTTTTTTACAATTTAAACTTACAAATGGATTGTAAATATTATAAATAGAGGTGATTGGAAATCAATAAAATCCAACACACATTCTATCTTCACTTTGATAAAAACCCTTAAATGAATTTATTTCATATAAATATCACATAATTCTTGAGGTTCATGGCACGTTGTCGTCGTAAATTTTAATGGGTCAGTTTGTTCGGACATTAGATCAATTAATTGGTTCAGCATTGTCACACAATTTTATCATAAATCTAATTGTAATGTTATGGCATGAATGTTTAAAATGAAGGTTTTTTACCACTTACGTCCTTAACTTCTACAATATCAGTTATAACTCTTTTTTGTAATATATGTACTTTTGACTTCTTACAAGATTGATGGTTCTTAATGGAAGGACATAGTTGAACATTTTGTAAGAAGTTAAGTGCACAATTGATATTACAAAATAGACAGAGGACGTAACTGATATAGCAGAAGTTAGAAAGGACACAAGTAATATAAATCCAAAATTATATGAGATATTTATACGCATAATCATGAGTACTTTCATAATTATGTACATAACCATGCATAATCTCGAATTACACCAGGAACCCCGAATAATACATAATTCTTACATGATATGACCATGTGTTAGCACCCATCCGTTTTCCCGTTAACTTTGAGGAAATCCATCAATGTAGACTATTTTCACCCTTTAGGTTCATGGTAATTACAAATGATTGATTATAAATGATGTCACTCCCCTTCCTTCTTTTCTCCTTCCTTTCTTCCATAGGAACCCATCATTGTCGGAGAGGAAAAGAGCAATGGCAAATGACCCAGAGGAGGAGGCCGAGGAGGAGAAGGGAGAGGGCAGAGGACCAAGAGGAGGATGAGGAGGAGGTCGGGGAGGGAAAGGGGGTTAGAGGACCTGGAGTAAGAGGATGAGGTCAGGTAGGAGGAAGGTGAGGGTAGATGACCTAGAAGAGGGGGGCAAGGACAAGAGGACCTAGAAGAGGAGGAGGCAGAGGACCTGGAGGAGGAGGACGGGGTCGGGGAGGAAGGTGAGGGCGAAGGACATGAAGGAGGAACAGAGCGGGAAGACCTGAAGGAAGAGGGTGAGGGCAGGCAGACCTGGAGGAGGAGGAGGAGGTCGGAGAGGAGGGCCAGAGCGGGCAGACCTGGAGGAGGTCGGGGAGGAAGAGAGCTAGGGCAGGCAAACCTGGAGGGAGAGGAACTAGAGGGAGGGGTGGGATGTTGGAGGAAGGGGAAGGGGCACTAGAGGAGGAAGGAGGGGCTTAGTTTTTCTTGTTGAAAACTTAATAAGCATTAGATAGACCATGTGTTAGATTAAACCAATGGTCTAGTTGGGTTAATAGACAAATCTAACAAAGGGTTATGGGTGTGAGACGAAGTGGCTATTCAGAGTTCCTAGTGTAATTCGAAATTACACAAGGTTATGTACATAATTATGAAATTACTCAAAGTTATGGATGTAACTATCCCAAATTATAACTATTGACTTTGAGAACTTACTAGTAATTATCTAATATATAATAAATCTCTTTATAGTAGAGGTTATATCCCTACGTGTACCATCAAGTACTCATTAGTCATTCCCCACTGAAATGGAACGGGAACACGTTAAAATCAAGTTTACGTCGGCATGCGTACGACCTGACATGGGAACGTGTAGAGGCGCTCAATTGGGCATCCGCGTGAGCACCCCTATTTTGTTGGCTGTCGGAAATGCCAATATTTACTACAGGCATGTAATGTAATTTTAGCTCTGAAGATTTGCTGCGCCGAAAAGAATTGTGATGGCTAAGCATGCACCAACACCACCACGTAACATTATATTTACAAAATCCAAAATCAAAAAATAATAATTTGGGCCTATCTGTAATAAATATACATCCTTCATCTCGAATCAAGCCAGAAACATCAAGCAAGCAGAGGCCATCTACATGCTCCTTTTTGCGTTTGTTGCAGCTGTGCCATTAATACAAATCTCAACATTTAGTAATTACGCCTCTTCTTGGGCTTAGTAATACGTTTGAGTTTAAAACTAAATAACCCAATGGGTAAGCATTAAAACTTGCAGGGTGGTCAATACCAAGGAAAACGAAACTACACGTGACTTCGCAATGATATCACTAATGAAACATCAATCTACTAAGGGCCCGTTCGGTAGGAGAATAAGCAGGAATAAGGATGGAAAATAAGGGGAATAATGATCTATTCTCCGTTCGGCTGGAGGATAGGAATAAGGAGAATAAGGTGAAATAAAGCTAGGTAAGGTGAGATAAAGATAGGAATAAGAGTGAAATAAGATGGAATAATGGGGAACAGTCGTACCACTGGGAACCGTGTCGGGAGGAGAATTGGCCCCTTATTCCAGGGCCTATTCTCCAACCAAACAGGGCCTAAGGGGGACTCCAGGGCGGCCATGGAAATGCAAGGATGCGGCAAGGACCACGATGGCCGCATGTGGGGAATAAGAGGGAGTTGTGCAGAATGGGTTCCCACGGTAGAGGGGAAGAGGACGCACAGAAGTGAGAAGGGCAGCTTACATCCTTTGGAAGATGGTAGCCCTGGAAAAGGAGCAAGCACATAGTACAGTGATCGGAAGATCAGATTCAAGCCTTATAATGCCAAAAATATGACCATCCCTCCTCCCAAATCTTCACAAAATGAGGCCAAACGACCGACAGATCGGAAAAGCATTTAAAATACTGTCTTGATAAACAAAATCGCATGTGGCAGACCTAGCAAATATGCAGCATCTGTTTAATGATATTCCAATAGGATATTGGCATTATAAACTAATGTCATAAGATTTCTCGACGATATCTAGGAGGAAATATGTTCCCAGCCTCTGCAAAATTCAGGACACAGGATCCGGTTCATCCTTGTCAGGGTTGCGTATAAAGCTATCTCCGTAATGCTGCCTTTCTAAAAAAATAAAGGGCAAGTTCTTCTACAGCACTGTTAAAAGTAAAGAATTTCCTCCTGGTACAATGTGAATATAAATAAAACTTGTAAAGCAATGCAGGTAAAACTTCCTTCAATATCTAACAAAAACGACAGATCCTCACAGGGAAAACCCCAACACTTATCGTGCAGCTTGTGCCTGTGCCGACTCAAGTACGTTCTTTGCCAAGAGCGAGGTACGCATGTTGAGATTCTTCGCATTCTCTATGATCTGTTCATAACTGAAGAAAACGTGCAAAGAAGAAGAAATTAGATACTAGTAACACAAAGCAAACAAGCAACCGCAACAGTAAAGAGATAAAAGTTTCAAATGATACAAGTGGCAGAAAAACAGAAGTTGAAAGTAGCAATCGAGGACTTACACACTGGGGCGACTTGTTTCCATGATAAGTGTTCCCGCTAAGGAGTCAATCTTGGCATCAAGTTTCGAATTCCGAACAAGGTTCATTATCCATCGTTCAGCATCATCGTAACTCATATTCAATTTTTCAGAGAGCACACTGCAAGTATCAAGAACGGAAAGTAATAGAGTTGGAACTGTAGAAATGCTTCCAATCATGACAACTTCAGAGGAAAACAATTTGTATAATGCAGCAATGAGCAATTTCAGCTACGACATAAACTAACAACTTTGCCGCCAAATTTTAGACAAAGAATACCATCTCAACATTGAACCTTCAAATATCAGGAATGTGTATAGTGACGCCAGTAACAGATATCAGAACAGAGACGCTTGCATTATAAAAACTACAAATCCAGCAAAAACTCACGACAATGATAGTTCTTTTGGTCCAAGAATAAAAATTGAATAATGCTAGAAAGATGAAGTTGGGAATGAATACATCTTCCTTTCAAAAAAAGCATACATCTGAAATAGAAAATCAGAAAAAGAAAGAAACAATGCTCACCCGATGTCAATACACTGATGAATACGGCAGTAGGTCTCAAAAATAAAAAGACGAGCATTTTCCATGAACTCATCTCTCAATGGAACTGTGGTAAAGTTACCATCTTCTACTTGCTTTCCAAGGAATGGATCATTTAAGATTACCTGGGCATTAAAATACAAATTATAAAAATTTAACTAAAGAAACTTAAACTCGTCACAAGGCTCATAAGCAATATCCAAAAATCAGAAAATTGCAATATATATGGCATTTAAATGCCAGAAAAGACGTCACTGAACAGGTCTGAATGGAGCAAAATTATTGTTATATATGTTGACTTCTAGGACATGCTAGCAAAAGGCAGAATCCTTGAAAGTTGAAATTAATTTGGGTCTAAAACCATCGCCAACAAATGATCTTCTTCTGCCGTTATAGAAGTACAACAAAGGCAGTGCCACATGGCAGGACAAAGATTGGTGAGTTGAATTATGTATTAAATCATCTTATACAACTTGCCTATTACTTAAATACAGCAGATGAACATGACCCTTTGCTTTGTTTGCATCTTGGACTTCTATGTTAGGCCGGGCTCATTGTGCAAAATCCTAAAGAATGACCTGAATCATTAGTACTTCCAAGCCTAACAATAGAAGTCCTACTGCGTGTATGAAGGTGATATTTCCAGAAGAGCTAGATGCCCACTGTAGAACATTCCACGTCAGTCCTATGTGGTTCCCATGGGTTCACGAGGTCTACGCTGAATGGCATGTAAAGGTGTTAACCTGTAATACCTAAATACCATTTATTTATGGGTTTAATGGGGCTATCCTGGGGAAGCCAACTTGGTTACCCTCTTTATTAGTTTTCTTAATTGTTAAGGTATTTTCTGAAAACACGAGGGTATTTAGATCACTATATGACATCATGTTCTCATTCAAATTTCAACTCAATTCAAGACTCATGTCCCATCCATCAAACCTGTCAGATTTTAACAGTCTCAAAATTATTACTCATTTTGGGGATATGAACCCTAATCTTTTAAGTGGTAGGCACACTGCACTAACACCAGACCATTTAAGTGAGAACCGTTTGGCTTCTCAAAAGAAAAAAAAGGAAATGGCCTGACCAGCCCCAAATCCTAAGCATGGCAGGAACACTGTGAGCCTAGAGTCAAAAATTAGAGCATGTCGTGAAACACTAAACACGGTTACCTATCTAATCAGAACTTATTTATTATACTGCCATCAAAATGAAGACAAGATACATCAAGTTGTCATGATCCTGCACAACTAATTGACATTCCCTGTATGTTTCTATGACTTCAGAAAAAATGTGGTGCAAAGAATTATAAATAAAATATAACAACAAAACAGTCTTCTATTTCCCAAAAGAAAAATAACGAGCATGTATGTGTCGCTAATAATTAAAAGAACAAAAAATATGTGCAAGGCAGTAATCAAAATAATTCAGTTAAAACATACAATTTCACACTCCCGAAGCTTTTTCTGGGCACCTTCAAAGTCATAGTTCACGTATAAACACTCCAGAAACTCTGTTATAGGATCCTTGTGAGAATGTTGCTCTTGTTGTATTGCTTTGATCAATTCCTGGAGAACATTCCTTCTCCTCTTGTTCACAACCACTGCAGTTGCTACATAACGGAGAAGGTGGGGTGCATTTGTTTGCATAGCATTTAGGTACCTGGGCAAGAAAATTAAAGGTGAAAACTGAGGAAAATCTAAAAAAACATACAAGACAGTGGAAAGTTTGAGGATTATATGCAATATTAATCCTTGAAGTCATAACAAAATAATTGCTCTCCAGGAAATCACAACTTTAAGAAAATGAATAGGGATACAAAAAAATTTGTCCGGGACAGTTAGGACACAATAAAAGCAATTCTAAAGCATGAAGTATATATATATCTTGGAAATCGTTTTTTGAGTGTGGCACGCAAGGATCAAAAAGAGCACACATTTTACAAGTGTTGTAACTGTTTCTCAGTAAGCTCTTACGAAAAATATAATCATTTTCTTGTAAAAGGGAAATCATTTTCACAATAATTATTTCAAAATAACCATGTGCCTATGCTTATAATACAAGCATCTTGAAAATTATTACAAGAATGTCTATAATGACAGTATTTTCTTGAATAATTCAGTTGGATCTTCTTTCATTTGAATGGATATATCCTCACTTTTTTATGAATTCATCAAATATAAGTATATATAATTTGACCTTTAAATTAACTGGATGTGTCTTCTTCCACATTTGTAGAACAAATTAATCCTCTGTATCAATTACAGGGAATACAGACAGTCAAATATTGTAGCTATGTGCCTTTATTACCTAATGGATTTTAGCAGTAACCATGTGGCATTCAGTTAGCTACAAATTGTTCGATAAATTTCAAATCAAGGCATGTGCCAACACGCGTGAATGCCAGATATACAATGTTCATTAATGTCATGACACTAACAAATTACTCTAGAAGATGATCGAGCCATAAAAAAACTAACCTGTCCTGAAAGAAAAGGTCAATTATGCCATTTCTACCATTTTCATGGTTGAAGAAAATAAATAAACTCCAATGCATCAACCATATCCTGTTCTGCAGCTGATTCAGTGGAGATGAAAAATTCTGCCCAAGAAAAATGTGACTTAGTTGATTTAATAAAATAGAAAAAATATAATGCTTACTACCTAAAATTATATAACCTTGGAATCAATTATCTCTTTCAAACGATTCAGTTCTTCAAGAGCAATATCCCAGTTCTGCATGAGGATTTCAGCAGCAAGCTTCCCCCATAGAGCACTCAGACTTCTGTCACTGTTAGTGCATAGTGCCCGATACTGGTACAAGTAGTCCGCAGCACCAGAATAGTTCCCGCACTCAAATTGAAACTTTGCATACTGGTATAAAGCCTCGATCTGTTCTGAGCCAATCTGGGAAAAGAGGTAACAAGAACTACTCAGTGATTACCCGTGAAGAAAATGCATGGTTCCCTATGGAGTACCTATCAAATGTGAAACGGCAAGGAAAAGCAATTTGACCATCAACAAGGTATTAGAAACTATACAACATGCAGCTTATAGATCTCCCAACCTACAGCTGCTATAATTGTGTAGTACTACTTCATTTTCTAGCAGTGCAAAACACAATAGTACAGAGCGTGCTAACATAATGGATGCTTCCAAGAAAACATAAAGAATTGAAACAATAGCACCCTTTTGATTGCAATAAGAAATCGTACAAACACTACAGCAACAATTAATTACGAAGCAATTATCCAACATTAGAGTGGCAATGCCCGCACAGATGTCACCTGTGCATGTGGCTAACTAAGATCATGTCCTAGAACACGACCTCAAATGTCACCAAGCTTCACCATCCATTCCCCAGTAACTGGATTCACTTTGATTCACTTTGCTTCGAAAGCAGCCTAACCACGGTCAAGCCAATGCCCCCGTTGAGAGGAAGAAATTCTAGTGGGAGTTCTCATCCCTCAGTCTCATTTTAAAGCTTACCAGAGTTCAGCCTCTGTCATACTAGCAAGGATGACTACATGTGGATAAGGATACCCCATCTTACATCTTTTCTGAAATATCATCAAGATATCAGTGAAACATTTGCCAGAATATCATATCAATGTGGCGACTTTCCCATATTTTGCCTAATCTAGATAACTTTCACTATATTCCACCCATTTCAAGCTGTGAGCTGTTGCATGTCGTCCATAAGAGTCTTGGAGTTCTTTGCTGTCCTTAAGCTTCTTTGGTTTTTTTTTTTTTTGACGCTCTTCTTTGGTATTTTTTTGAGGAGAATAGTGTGACATCGAGGAGACGCTCACCTGTAAACTTCTATATATAAGCAAAAGCATGCCCGTAAGTTTCTTTAGTATTTTTTTCTTAATCTTCTGATTGATTTCTTCATCTCAAAGCTCGGTTTCGGTAAGAAATGCTCTCTACTTAATATATCCTTCAATTGTGTTATTTGGTTTCAAATTTGTTGGTATTCATTTTTACTATATTCATAAAATCAAAACATTTTAATCTATCATGTAAGAGAAATGCTTTCAACTTCTTAGGTTATCACTCTAATGCATTAAATTGAATCCTCCATGTAAAATCTGAACTTCATATATAATATATTATAATTTCAGGTTAATCTAGAACTTGTGTGTATTATGTTTTTTTAAGTTGAATCCAATTTTTAAGAGTTGGACATGAATTTGAATGAAATTATAAGATCCCCGCCACATGATTAACCTCAGAATTGTTTATTTAAAAAATCCGTTGATGATTGTCTTCATAATTCCAAGTTAATTTAAACCGTGAATATTAAGTTTTCTGTGGTTGGATCAAGATTTTAGGAGTTGGACTTGGATCCCAGATGAAATTAGTTAAATCCAAGCCACGTGAATAACTTCAGAATCGTTTTACATGATATAGTGTTCTTTCTTCATACTTTCATAGTTTATAATAAAGTATATGTACTGGTGTGTTGGTTCATGTGTCATCCCCACATGGGTTTCATTACAAGATGTACCAATCAATAATAGAAGCAGTAGGCAATGTTATGTATTACAAAACTATGCAGTTATGACATGGCAAAATTGTTGGGACTGCAAATAAGTCATAATACGAACATAACATAGATGGCATGTGTATATTTATCTATATAAAATTCCTAGTCATGATAGGCAATGGGTCTACAAAAGGATGTCTTCAAAAAACCATATATAATATCCAGTTGATTATTTGCTTGTCTATTCTTTTTTTATTATAGTTTCCTTTAAGTTGCACATTTTAATTTAGAGGCATTTCAACAACCCACAGGGAGTATGTGACATAGTATATGTAAAATGACATATGCAAGACTTTTCTATAACTAATAAGTGTCATTTCCATTTTATTTATTGATATATGAACTATGAAAAACTTAATTCTAATAAAATTGTCTTTTAAGTTATTTCCATATCAATGGTATAACCATGTTCCTTTCCAAGCTTAGAAGAACAGTTTCAGCACTGATATTAGAACCAAGCTATTGAGTTCACAAAACTAAATAAGGCCCAAATTAATCACATCAACAAGGCACTGGAATATTATTGAGAATAAGAACCTTCTGCTACCCAAATTTTGATTATTTCACATAATAATTCCCTGAAATTTGGATCCCCACCAGTAAAGTAAAAACCGTGATTGTCTTAACAAGTAACTAAGAAAAACTATCATATCCCTATTCAAGTGACAATTACCATGAATTCCACTGTTCGATACAGACTCAGATTTCAACCAAAATCAGCAGGATTTTTCCAATCATCTCTCTCTTATCCTCTTCTCGTGATGCAGCGTGATCTCAAATTATAGGGCCAAATTTATCTAATTAATTAGTCGTCAATTTTATTTACGTTTTTTAGTGGTCGTAATGGTCTAATTAAATAATTGAGATCGCATGTGATCTCAACGTTTATTTCGTAGATTTTAATTTGAAAGTGGGTCAATTAATTAGTTAGAGTCAGTTTAGGCAAGTCGGTTGACAATTTAATTAATTTACTATTTTTGTAAGGCCATCCCTCCTATATAAAGGGATGAGGGTCCAGCATTTTTATTCAGTCAAGTATGAATTAAAGTTGAGATTTTTATCTCTCTCTCCTTCCTCCTCTCCCTCTCTCTCCACGCGATCTCCACGGTTCTCCTCCTTCAACCTCTCGTATTCCCGGCGAGTTCTCTTCTCAACCCCTCTATTTTCTCTTCTCAACCCCTCTCTTTTCTTCTACCGAAAATCCACCATAAAAAAAGTATTATTTTCGTCAACACCGAATCGATTTGCATCAATTGGTATCAGAGCATGGCATTTAGATCGTCCTCACGATCTAACGATCCGTCCCGGCGCTCGCATCGACACCATCGTTCATCCGAACAAACACGACGAGCCATCTCCACCATCGACACCTCCTTCAAAGAGGCGGAGCACATGGTACGTGATTTGCAGAACAACTTCCGATCCATGTCATCAATGTTTCGGGACCTAATGGCCAACTTTGAGGCCTACCGCAACGCCCAATCGAGGCATCCACCCGTCGAAGCCGCTGCCGTCAGTCTTGATGAAGAAAAACTCGACGTAACGGAGGAATCGGCCGCTGTCCAGGAGCTTCCAGATCTGAATCCGTCGTCGGAATCGACTTCGCTGCCCCCTCCAACCATCCCGGCACCACCCCGGCCCTCCCATCGCCACGCCTCACCCCCGCCTCTCCTCCACGCCGCCGCTCGCCCACTTCCCGTGACCCATTCCCTCCGCCCAACCAGAGCCCCGGGCCGCCACCTCCATAGCCTGCTCCCCCGCGACCCCTGCTACCACCGCCTCTCTTCCCCAAGGTTGCAGAAAGCGGTATTCGGTATGCAGTCGGCGGGGTCACCTACTAAGGATTAGTCGGCAGTCGGGCGACTAGTCGGAATTAGTCGGGCAAAAGTCGGTTTTGATTTTTTTTTATTTTAAATATATAAATTATTATTAATATATTAATCTATATATATACTCAATCATAAATATGCATAGATTTAGCAATTTTCAATTTTATAAGAGCTAAAAAAGAAATAATTGCAGGAAAAAAGTAGCAAGTTAAGAACAAATGTTTGCTAAACATTAGCTAATGTTCACTGACAGATACAACATTTCAAAATAAAAATAATTCAGTCATCTCCATCATTGTCATCATCCAAATCAATCTCTTCTTCTTCTTCATCTTCTTCATCATCATCTTCTTCTTCTTCAACTATGTCTTCAGGTAGAAATTCATCCTCTTCTTCATTTATAGATGCAACATTTGAGCTCGAAGATGAAGCTCCCTTGCCACGTTGATTATTCTAAGCTCCAAATTCTCTTCTGTACCACTTGCATGAGCCACTGCTCCCCAAGTCAATCCGGAACCTGGAAAGACCTCCTCATCTTGAGCTTGTACATTGACCTCTCCTGTCCATTCACGTAAATATGCACGATCACGAGAGGAAAGCGGATCTTTTCCTTTCTCAAGACGGCGTTCCATCAGGTTGGAATTGAAACGAACGTACACAAGATCGTTTAGCCTCTTTGTTTCCAACCTGCCTCTCTTCTTGGTATGAATCTGTAAGCAACATTACAAAAATTGTGACTAAAAGCTATATCACTTACTAATTTACAACTGGTATTTCTATTAGATGGGTCACTAGAGTCTTACCGAGTCAAAGGTGCTCCAATTGCGCTCACATCCAGATGATGCAGAAGTCAAGCTCAAGATCTTGATGGCCATGTCTTTCAAATGTGGTGTGTCATCTCCATAATTGTACCACCAATTAGCTGATTAATATAGAATGGTTAGGTCAATGAAATCAACGATAATCAAATACCTGGATCAAAATTTTCATCATTTCTCATCCTCTGTCTCACGGCTAATGGCTTCCCAAATGCCCCACGACCATTTCTATAATCAACAAGCTCCTTTGTGGTGATAGCATCTTGTATATCCAAATCTGGATAAAATCATTCCATGCAATCCATAAGACCTCTCTTCACCACAATATCTGCATCACCACCACACTCCGTGAAAAAGAAGTATGGGTTCAAATAGTAAGCCGCTAGATGCAAAGGAGTATTAAGTCTGCCCTTGGTCTTGGAGATAATAGCATCCACAAAAAACTTGTAAGATGACTCCACGCTATTAAAAGATGCAATTATCTCTCTCTTTGCCTCTTCAAGCCCTCCATAAACAAAGCCCATGGATAGGCGGTAATCGGCATCAACCACACGCAATAGACGAACCAAAGGTGTAAAAATTTTAATTGCAAATGCGGTGTGGTTCCAAAAAGTAGCGCTGAAGACTATGGACGTCGCTTGTTCTCCCTTTTTGGTCTTACCATTTGCATGTCCTCCACTCATCTGAAGAAAACATCAACCTGAGCTTGTCTTTTTTCTCTAGAATGCTTTCTAGAGTGAGGAAAGTAGTAGCAAACCTCGTTTGCCCTGGTCTAGCGATGTCGCTCTTGTTTGTAAACTTCCGCATCAAGTTCAATGTTTTAGTGTGAGCATAAATAAAAATAGTGAGTGTCCTTGCCTTTTTAATTGCGCTCTTCACATTCGTATCTTTGTCGATCTCCTCCAAAGCAAGATCAATGGAATGAGCAGCACATGAAGTCCACCATATCTGAGGATATTTTGTGAGCAGCAACCTCCTTGCTGCTACATCTGCCGAAGCATTATCCGCAACAACTTGAACAACATTCTCCACGCCAACTTCAGTTATGCACTCATCCACGAGCTGAAAAATGTACTCGGCATTGTGTATCTCATCAGAAGCATCTATGGACTTCAAAAATGAAGTCCCCAAGGAGCAATTGACACAGAAGTTCATGATGCTCCGTCCTCGCATGTCCGTCCATGCATCAGTCATTATAGAGCATCCTGTCTTCTTCCATGTAATTCGATGACATTGCAAGTCATCAGAAATTTTCTTCACCGCCTTCTTCAAAAATGGGCCGCTAATCTCATACCTCGTAGGAGTCTTGAGACCTGGACCATACACTCCAATTGCCTCCACCATCTGCTTGAATTGTTTCGTGGTCAATGCATTGAAAGGGATCGCCAATGTATAAGCCCAGTTGCATATATAGGAGACAACCCTCTCACGATGGTCCTTAGATAAAGCATCTTTTATGCTCATCTGACGTGTTCCTTGAACGGCAACAGTCTGTTCCAGAGATTCGGAAGATCGATGCCTTTTCGCAGATCCAGCATCTCCAGTGATGCCGATATTAATCTCATCTCTCATCTCAGCAAGGTCAACAGCTTTTTGACTCTTCTTTCTAGCAACGTCATCCAAGACCTGGATCATCATCTTCTTCGTATCTTCACCCACCTTAGGACATGGAGCCACGTTGCCTTTACGGTGCGCAAGATGTTGCTTGAACCTAAAAATACCTCCTTTCACCACCTTCTTGCACAATCTACAAGTAACCGTGTTCGAATCTGCACGGTTTGAAAGATATCCAAATTGTCATGCAGGATCACTTGATCCTGGTGGCACATAAAAGGAAGAGTCACCACCAGAGGCAACATTCGTGGGAGGTGTTTCCATCTACATTGTCAAAAACTCACAAGTTAAAGCTTGATATAAACAATTTAATAATTATTACTTTAATAACACACATTTTCATTTTGCATTTAATTAAGAAAAACGAACTACAACACCTAAATCAATTCAATATTGGCCATTGTCATCTCAATTTAATCAATAACCAAACAACAACAATCATAGAACTTAGACTAATCCTTTGAATTTATAACCAAACAACAACAATCATAGAACTTAGACTAATCCTTTGAATTTATAACCAAACAACAACAATCATAGAACTTAGACTAATCCTTTGAATCAATAACCAAACAACAACAATCATAGAACTTAGACTAATCCTTTGAATTTAATCAATAAACTTAGAACATAGAACAACAATCAATGGAGGCTCTTGAATTTATAACATGAACTCACAACTTGAATTTATAATATATTTGAGCATAAATTTCGAAAAAAAAAAATAGCAAAAAAAAAACCCTAACCGGACCGGCAGTCGGATGGCGAGGTGCAGGAGAGCTGGGAGACCGAACGGCGAGGAAGGAGTGGTCGTGCGGGGACCACCGAGCGACGCGCGACCTCCGGGCGGCGAGCGGCGTCGGGAGGAGGCGGCGTGGAGAGCAGGCGGCGTCGAGACAGTAACCACGAGGGGCGCGCGAGGGGAATGTCGGGTGGGGAGTTTAGGTTACTGTCGGACAGTAACCTAAACTCCCATTTTTGATTCATTCGGATCGTCCTCGGATTCGGGTACGCGGATCTTTGTTGCAGAAATCGGCCGACTAATCGGCCAACTAGCCCGACTAGTCGGCCCGACTAGTCGGTCCACCCGGCTAATGACCGACTCTCCTAAATCGGGTCGGTCAGTAGGCCGACTCGACTAATCGGACCGCCTAGTCGGCCTAGTCGGCCGATTTTTGCAAGCTTGCTCTTCCCCCTCCGAATCCCCGCGCCCCCGCCCCTTTCTCCCTTCCCCACCACCCAACGCCTCGCCGCCTCTCACCCCAGAAGCCCGCAAGCCCGGCCCCGACCTCCACGTTCCTCGCGCACGAGAGAACGGCGGCCATGGAGACCCCCGTGGCCATCAATGCCCGCCACCCTCGCGCCGACGCCGCCGCCTACGATGCCGCACGAATCCACGGCCCCGCCGCCTTTTGTTGAAGAGAACCGAAACCCTATCGGGTTCTCATGGAGCCAAATCCCTAGGATTGTGGGATTGGACGGTTAGTGGGAAAAATTGCAAAAATAAATTTCCAAAGTTCTCTATTTACAAACAGGTCCAAAGCAATATGAAAGAAGAGAAGAATGAAGGGGTACGAAAATTGCACCCACACCCCTGGCGGCCGAAATATTTAAGAAAAGAGGCTGGAAATCAGAGATTTGGGGATCCTCCTTATCTCAATAGGACTAGGGCCTTGGACTTTCCCTATAAAAGGACCCCATGGCTTCATTCCTTAGCCACATCTCCTCTTTTCCTCTCCTTGTGCCATTGCTTCACTATGGATTCTCCAAGGGTCATATTCTCCATGCCGCATCAATTTTTTGAGCATCCCGGGGAGGAGACAACAATCAAGATGACGCCGTCGTTCGCACCGCACATGTTCTTCAACCACGACGGTCGCGCCATTCCCGACCGCATATGGATTCCGTCGTTCGCTCCACATCAGTTCTTCCAGAAGACGACGGAATGCGCCGAATCTTCCTCCAAGCCTGCAGATCCAGCAATTCGTCGGGAGACGAATTTTTAAAGCGGAGGAGAGTCGATGCAGCGTGATCTCAAATTATAGGGCCAAATTTATCTAATTAATTAGTCGTCAATTTTATTTACGTTTTTTAGTGGTCGTAATGGTCTAATTAAATAATTGAGATCGCATGTGATCTCAACGTTTATTTCGTAGATTTTAATTTGAAAGTGGGTCAATTAATTAGTTAGAGTCAGTTTAGGCAAGTCAGTTGACAATTTAATTAATTTACTATTTTTGTAAGGTCATCCCTCCTATATAAAGGGATGAGGGTCCAGCATTTTTATTCAGTCAAGTATGAATTAAAGTTGAGATTTTTATCTCTCTCTCCTTCCTCCTCTCCCTCTCTCTCCACGCGATCTCCGCGGTTCTCCTCCAACCTCTCGTATTCCCGGCGAGTTCTCTTCTCAACCCCTCTATTTTCTCTTCTCAACCCCTCTCTTTTCTTCTACCAAAAATCCACCATAAAAAAAGTATTATTTTCGTCAACACCGAATCGATTTGCATCATCTCGCTATCCTTTGAATTTACTAAATAAACTTCAGGCATCAATTACTCCGAGAAAACTACCATCCCACCTCTTCCCCATCATCGACTCTCCCGAGGTATCCCTCTTTTCTGTAACTAATTTATATCCATTCATCGATCACTTTGTTTCTCAGAAAAAGAACAATCTTGACATAAACAATCCTCCAAGCACCAATTCCTCATGTTAAAATTAAAGACATCACTTTTAAAATAAACACGCACACAAATAATCAAATAAGAAGATTGAAAAATCAAAGAACGGCCTTGTTGAAGAAGAAAAAATGTACGTGATATCTATCATTCAACATCTGAAGGTTATACTGCTTGTCAGGCCTCAACTCCTGCACCATACTAGCGTTCTGTAGGAATGCGACCAGAGGCGCCGCCGCCTCCTCCAGCAACCGGAGTCTCGCCACGACTCCCACTCTCCTGTCTACCATATCTACAAAAACATTCCCCACAGCCGATTAACAATCAAATCATCAATTTCATAACGAAAAAACTCCAACAGAAAACCCTAATTGACAAGAAATATGACGATGATGATTAAAGATGAGACCTTGGGGGACATCTTCGGCGCGATAGAGGGATTTGTGGATGTCCATGGCGTAATCGACCATGTTGGTCTCGCTGAGCAGGCGGATCTTGGCTTTGAGGATCTGGTCATCGGCGTAGAGCTCGCGCTCCTGGAGGAACTCCAGAAGGGGGAAGACAAGGTGCCGATCGAGGTGGGGAGCGATGCGCGACGTCAAATCGTACTCCGCCATCCTCCTCCGAGTTTAGGGTTTCGAGCGTTAGCGTGGATCGAAGAAACCCTACTTATTTGTAATTTTATTAATGAAGAAGTCAAGATTGAATCCAAGGATTTGTCTGGTGCTAAGTGCCTCAAACCTTCATTCGGTTCAAAATCTAAGGGCCCATTCGGTAGGAGAATAAGCACGAATAAGGATGGAGAATAAGAGGAATAAGGGTCTATTCTCCGTTCGGCTGAAGGTTAGGAATAAGGAGAATAAGGTGAAATAACGGTAGGTAAGGTGTGATAAAGATAGGAATAAGAGTGAAATAAGATGAAATAATGGGGAACAGTCGTACCACAGGGAACCGTGTTGGGGGCTTATTCCCCTTATTCCATTCAAGGGGTGCTTCTGAAATTACCGTGCCACTATTAAAAAAAGTTTATTTAAATATTAATCAATTTGTAGATTTATTATTTTATTTTATATTGAACGGTCAAAATGGGTATAATATTGATATACTTTTGATCGTTTTTGTATCTCTGAAACTTTCGAAATACCTTTTTGCTTTGAGGTTAAATTTTACAATTTAAAAATATCAGATGAATTTCGATTGACGAACGGTCGATTCTGTTGCTCTTATTTCGTCGAATTGGATTTTATGATGATCCCAGTTTGTTTCGCGGTTTTCGGATTTGTGTCGCGGTTTTTCCGTGATACGCATTATAATGCAATCGACTTTTGGTCGATTTTACCCGAATGACTTCTGATTCACGATCAATGGATCGATTTAAGTTATTTAATATTGTATGATAACTTTATTGGGTTAAACGGAATCTAATCGGGTCGGCTTCGAGTTTGTGCGAATCTGTATGTTACATATATTGGGAATAGATTTGCTTCCATAAACTTTATGGTGAGTTTATATGCCGGATTAATTTGTTAGTGAGTTAAACTAATTTCGAAGCAGCAAGTTGGTGGGGAAGATATATGTGTGTTTGTCTTGGTATTTAGGTTGTTGGTTTGTTGTTGCAATGTGAATATTATGAGAATTCGGCAGTTGATTAGTGTCTTTAACTGATTCGAGGTCGTACCTTATCTAGGTTGCATGACATAGAGCAATATGTACCTTATCTCGCAATACCACAACCAAACAATATAAAAAATCCATCCTTGTTAGAGAAATAGAGGAGTAAGAAGACCCTTAACTTCTTATAATTGTCTAAACAAGTGTAAAAAGCCTCTAGTTAATAGCTAAGGCTCGAAAGTTTTGGATTCCTTTGAAAATCATCTTTGCATAAGCAACATATAGGTCAAAACGTTATTTTCTGATTCCCATTCAGATTTAGAACACAACCCTGACTGATCACCCATGATGGATCAACTGATCATGCATGCCACTATATCAATTCAAAAATACAAATGATCGGGTTCTATGTGCTTGATAACTTTGTTTGGGTTGATCGATTATGAGAGCTCGTTTGTCACTGTTACATTTTGGTAAGTCATGAATTGGTCTCATATCTACCTTAAGTTCTCATGATGATGTGTCACTATGTATGTCATGGTATAATCTACAAATAATATGGAGAACATGTATCAAAATCATCTTCAAATAACGAGATGGGAGAATGAGGGCATTGTGATTAAAACATCATGTGCAAAGGCACACGCACTTTGAATTTGTGATGAAGATTACCTTCTTTGCATGTTCTCTGCAAAGACTGCTTTCAAGGTTGTGAATGGAAAGCACCTTATTCTAGACTTTCCAAAAGAAGATGAGGATAAGGGAGTTATGAGTATGTGTGGGTGCATGCGTGCGCACTTGCATGTGTGTGTATGTGTAGTGTGAGAGAGAGAAGAATGGGGAAAAGTGGTAGTTGAAAGCCACATTTGGATGACGGACAAATTTTACTTGTCTCGAATTAAGAGAGAGGAACTTTTATCTTGAAATAAGCAATCCCTAGGTTAAGTTGGCATATTGTGATTTAATTAGTTATTGTTTTTTCTATCTACATTTTTTTCCTTCATTACCCATAAAATCAACAAAATAAGTAGAAGGAATAAACTCAAATTATTTTTTATTGCATATTATTCCTTATACCTCGACTTCTTGGTGTGTCGCGACCCCGATTCCGGGCCGTCGGATCCTCCCATATCCTGATCTAGTTACTCAGCAATAATTTATCCAGCAATCACAACTAACATTCAGAAACAAATTGCAAATAAAAATACTCAGAAGAAAGTATTTCAACACTTTTCCATTCACAAAATAAAGTTTACATGATCCATTGTCCCACTACACCCATTTACATGTACATCAGCTGAAAGTAAATACACAGAAAGATTACTAACTACCTTACAAAGTAAAGTTACTCTGGCTGGCTGGATGTCTACTATGTAAGATGGCTGGATTACTAAAGTCCTTGTGATCGCTCACCAACACCTGTTGGGTTTTCCATAAATCATAGGATAAAAATTAGCGAATGCTAAATAACGAAGAAGAGAAAAGAAAACAAATTGTGTAATTTTCAAAACTTGTTATCACCAAAAAGTTTCATTCCTTCTCATTAATTTAAGTCATATTCCTTTTCTATTCCACATCAGGGATTAGTCCTGGGGAATCCCACCATTCTTGGACTCCGAAGCTGTGGATCCTTCGGGATTGGAGATTGTGTTGATCTTGGTAAGCTTATGCTGCCGCACGTCGCCTCAACCAATCCTCCAATACTACCCTGACAATTTCCTTTTCTTTTATTAAATAGTGTCTCAAACCCTCAGCCTTGAAAACAAATGAGCACACCACCCTCGAGGACTCGGCTGCTTAAAACCTCAGGCTAATATTTAATCATATAACCTAGCTGCTTTAAAAACATATTATCGTGACCCAACCGCTATTGAATCACCCGTGCCTCCACATGGCACGACCACATCTTCCGTCGTTCCAACCCGAATATATTGGCTCCCGGTACCACGCGTTGCAAAAACATTCATTTCGTGCACACTTATCATAACAGGGTAACCATGTACCACCTAGGTAGGAAACACTAATACGGATTCCTTCCGACAAATCTACAGGTTGCATGCCCGGCCTGTAGTTCTACTCCCAGTCATCCTTAACGTGACACGCGATCCTTTTCAGGATCCAACTCAAACCACATCAATTCCCATGATGTAATTCTTCCGTTAAGTCTTTGATTTGCATAATCCGCAATACTTAGTGTAGACTCACATATATATTATTCATATGCATATATACTCGTATTTGTGCCTATTTTAATTCCCAAACCCTAACTTTCAAAGCCACCGCATCAATTTGATGCTTAAACCTTATTTTAGTGGTAATCACAAAGCAACTTTTCAATTTTTTTCAAAAATTATCAAAATTAGGATTCTTTATAGCACATAACATAAAATCAGAAATTTCAACGATCTCATATGAAAACCCAACAACAAAAGGAAGGATTTCGTTACCTAATCGAGCTCTCTCTCGTGTATGCAAGGCTTTATCGTGTTTTGTTTTTAGAAAGGATGTTTTAAAGCTCCTGAAAAGATCGAATTTCATTTTTTTATCAAAAACGTTAAGAACGTATCAAGAACGCGAAGAACGAACGAAGAACACGAAGAACGCGAAGAACACGAAGAACACGAAGAACACAAAGAATGGCAAGAACATATTTTCTCTTAAAATTTCGGCAAAGCTTCCCCTTATATCGGTTCATATTTCTCGGAAAATTTCTGCAGAGTTTCCCCTTATATCGGGACATATTTCTCGGAAAATTTTGGCAGAGTTTCCCCTCATATCGGGACATATTAAAAAAAAACGAAAAGAGTTTCCTCTATCAATCGTGAGGAAAAACAACAGCAAAACTGAAAGAATATACTCAAACAACAAGAGATGAAGAATATGTAGACACCACATATCTTAGGTGAGTGAATGTGTGACAAATCACAGGGTTCACTGACGTGCATAGCCGCCCGCATCTAAGTAGGGCATTACACAGATTTCTCCATCAAAATAACTATAAAAGAACAATTGAAAGAATAGAAACATAAGCGATGGAGAATCGGTAGACACCACGCGTCTTAGATGAGTGAATGTGTGACGAATCACAAAGTTCACTGACGTGCATAGCCGCCCGCACCTAAGTAGGGTGTTACACAGATTTCTCCTCGAACCACAACAGAAAACGAATCGGAAGAAAGATGAATCAAGAACAAAACTTGGAAGAAAAAGAGGATGAATTGAAAGCGTAGCTTACGAAGCAACTAAGAGAGGATCATACCTTCCTCCTCCTCATTCTCCCGGCAGCGCTTCGCTATCGCTCTTTCCCCGCCTCCCACTCCTCCTCCCGACCTCTCAACCCTATCCCTTGGATGGTGGTGGTAGTGGAAATCGTAGAGAATGAATGGGTAGGGGGTATTTATAGGTTCCAGAAAACCACTAATCATGGTTAGAAAACCATGGTTTAGTGACCCATGGTTTTGGCCCATGGTTTTGGCCAAAACCTATCTCAAACTCGGGGCTTAAGTTAGAACATTTCAGATGATTCTAGATTCGCTAATGACGCTTAATTAATACTAATCGTGATTAACTTTTACTAATCACAATTTAACTTTCGTGACTTACGCTTATCTTTTACTAACTATTGATTAGTATTTGCTAATGATCATTAGCGGTTTTCAATCCGTCATTAGTTTTTTTAATCACACTTAATTATTTTTAATGACAGTCATTATGGGTTAATGACTTCTTAACCCTCCTTAGTTCTCTTTCTTCCGAAAATCATAACAAATCGAAACGAAGTTTGATTCACACGAAACAAATTCCGTTGGTTTTCTCTTGACGAGTCGGATATTATGATATAGGATCCGAGGTATGCCAAGTTCAAGGCTTTACATGGTGAACCGATGAATCTCATATCATCTACTCAATATACTTATTTTGAGTTAAAAACGTCGACAAATGCACTTAAGAATTCCTTAAAAATCACCTTTTTTGTTTTGTTTCTACAATAATAAAAAACTTTAATTAACACACAAAAAAATACCACAACAACTACAAAACTAAGGAAACAAAAGAAAAAAGGAAGGATGTACTCGTACATAGTGACCAATAATAATGAATAAAAAATATGCCAATCTTATTTAATCTGCCTAACATTAGAGACTCTGGCAGAATCATCGGTTGGACAAATAAAAGAAGTAAAATCAAGAGAAAATCCAAAAAAACGGTTCACACTTTTATATATTCACATGCATATAAACTTCAAAAACTTCATTCATTTCTAATAATTTCATATCAACTCCAAGTGATGTGAGACCAATGATGAAACCAGGATTCATTACCTTAATATCAAAATTTTGACTTAATTCATGAGTAAAAACATCACTATATTCACGTAAATGATAATATATATATATATATTACTTGCAATGAGAATTTACACATCTTTATGAGATTTTATCAGTTGTGCCCCTCCGAGATATCGCAATATCAGTTATGCCCCTATCTTTTTGGTAATATCAGTTGTGCCCCCGACTTCTTGCAAATATTTCACTTGTGCCCCTCAGAGGGGCATAACTGATAAAAGATTTTTTATCAGTTATGCCCCTCTGAGGGGCACAAGTGAAATATTTGCAAGAAGTCGGGGGCACAACTGATATTACCAAAAAGATAGGGGCATAACTGATATTGCGATATCTCGGAGGGGCACAACTGATAAAAACCCTTATTAATATTACTTTGTAAATAAGTCAAAGAAATCAAATCCAATAAAAACTACATGAATTAGGAGTTTAAACTTGTATATATTCATTTGTACAAAAATTACCATTCTCAATGTTTTTAATAAATTCATAATAACTCTGAATGGCATGAATTTGACTCCATTTGTGTGTAAAACTAACCTTAATCAATAAAAAATACTAGCATGTACATGTTACAAATAAACACAAATCCTAGTACCACATACTAAAGCTATAGAGTTAAATATATTTCTCAAACAGTCTCTGATGGACACGTACTCACCTATAAATTAATGTATATAATAACTTATCGATAAAAAATATCAAATTCAAATAAATCAGAGTTCATATATGAAATTTGGATTTGGGATCAAATTGTACATTGTACCTATGTGTTGAATTTATATGTTATTTTCTTTACATTTTTTATCCTTTGTTATGTTTCCTTTTCATTTGTTTTCTTTATTATATATAATAACTCATTACATAAAATTCAAAACCTAGAAAATTAGAAAAGTCATAAAAAACTAGTTCTAGCTTTGTATATTAACCATGTATGCCTGCATATTTGACCCATTCTTTTCACTTTTTTTCTTACTTGATAAAAATCTAAATTACATTGATGTATAAATATTCAATTATTATTTTATTTAACTATATTTTGTATATATTGTTAATTGAAAATCAAATAAAAATATAAAAAAATGAACTCTGGTACATTATACCTATAAAACACCCATAAATTCCTAGATTGTATTATTGGTTTATTTTGACTTTAAGATACAACGCCAACAATAAAGCCTTTTCCCACAATTAAGTAGGGTCGGCTACATGGATTCTTCGCCTCCATTCAGATCTATCTTGGGTCAATCCCGAGCTTATATCCAAAATTTGTATATCTCATTGCGATGCACATTTCTTTATTTTTTTACCATTTTTGAATTTCAACTTTAATTTTTTTATTCCACTTATTATTATTTTGGTCAACATGTCATCAATCGGCATCTTATTACGTGACCCGACCCATTGACTTCGCCAGCCCTGTCACCCGCTCCGTTGACCCTACTCAACCTAGAAAGGCCTCTTCGTTTTCATTCAATAATAGGCATCCAACTCAGCATACAAATTGACCCTCTAGCTAACTCACTCTCTACCACTCTCTCCCATGAACGATTAACGTGCGACCAACCTCATGCAACCCTCGTATGTCACCCCGCGTCGAGCCCATCTCTGTAAACCCTCAATTCCATACACCCGCTTTATCTTCTTTGTAACAGTTGTGCAAGATCCTCTCCACAAAACCTACACGTCCATCTTTCTCTAACCTAAATACATGTCACAGAAAACCATACCCTCCTCCATTTTTCTCGATCCGTCAATAGTGAGAAGTCCCCGAGCTCCTATATTCACCTTGGTAATAACGAGGTTAGGGTTGAAATTGAGAGACAATAGCTCAGATCAGACGATATAGTTTCTAACTCATTTGTTGTACAAACCCACCAAGATGATGCTTAGCTATTGGGTCTTAAGCGATGACCAAAGAAGCTCGCCTACAAGTTTTCTTATTCACATGCACACACTCATCAACCATGGTCTAAGGGATCAGTTACTTATAATCCTTTGGATCCTTGTTAATATGTCATTTTTATTGTAGTACGGAAATTCAACGATCAATCAAATACCACATTAAAATTAATAAGAAAATTAATCCAATGTGATAATTTATTTATTTTACTTGGATAAGTCCTAAGGTCGAACTCAGGGAGGTAATATAAGGGTCTAAAGTTAACTTTCAAACAACTCATGATATTAGGTTTTCAAAGAAGAGGTGATTTTTATGGGTTTTAAAATAAGAGAGATGTAACTAGTTGAATAAAATATGATTCATGAATTTTTCCAGTATATTTTATGCAAGAATAATACTATGCAATGTGCGAGAATAAATAAACAATGTAATTTTTATAGAATTTTAAATGATGAGCAAAATAAATGTGCAATGATAAATGAAGGAATAAGCATGACACACAAGCAATTCAATTTAAGTCAATCCTCGAGTCCTTTTTAATTTCAAAGAATAATTGATCAATTAATCCCACGTTAAATCCTAGAGTAATTATCCCAATTCTGCAGTTTATTGAGCAATAATGAATCCATCTCAGAGAATAATTGTGCTCAAAAAAACTGAATATCTTCCTCAATAATTTAATGTTCAAAAATATTTCAGAACGAACACCTAATTGTTCTAAGAGAATTAAACAAGATTGAAAACTATATAATAAGCTCAAAAATCGGATCACAAATGCTCAAGTTATAAGTAAATCAATCCTAGGGGCATATATACAAGAAAAATAAATAAAAATTTCATGATATAGGTTTTTTGGAGGGCTTCTTTGTAATTTGGAAAACTCAAAGGGGGTTCTGGTGAAGTTTGCCCTATGCGTGGGTATAACTGTGAATAACCATAAGAGCGAGAGTACTGGCATAAAATTTCCCGCACGAATGTGAGTCGATGTAAGCGTACAAACTCGGGCGACGGGGCGGATATGAGACTCCATGTGCTGTCGGTTGGTAGTTACGGGTAGGGCTGGCTATTGAGTCACGGCTCGATGACTCAGGCTCAGGCTCGGCTTGATAAGGACTCGTGAGCTTGGCTCATTAAGCTATTGAGCCGAGCCCGAGCCAGATTTTTGGGCTCGATAGCTTATCGAGCCGAGCCTGAGCCAAGTCCTGCTCAGCTCAATAACTCAATAATGGGCTCGATAAGGAATATATATTCTATTTGTGAAGCTACAATGATTTTTATTTTTATTTGTATTAGTTTTGCAATATTATTAATGGTGAATTATGTGTTTATGTTGTTTATGTAATAATAATGTTGGGTGGACTATGTTGTAGAGTTGGATTTTCTACCATTTATCTATGTTAATCTAGGTTATAGTTAGATATTTAGTATTTTTTTCTTTTTTATTAACAAGCAGAATGTTATAATATATATTATGATTTAACTTTTATATACAACTCAACTCGGATGCTGGCCTACTGGTAAGCTGGACGATCTTTGAAAAGGAGGTCGCGGGTTCAACCCAGGCAAAACACTTTTTCACCAAAAAAATACCTATTTCCTTAACGAGCCTGAATAGGCTCGAGCCCAGACCATGCTCGATAAGGGCTCGGGCTAGATAAAGGGCTCGGCTCAAGACTTATAGAGCCCGAGCTGGCTCGATAAGGGCTCGAGCCCACCGAGCTCGAGCCCGAGCCCGAGCCCAGTTGGGCTTATCGAGCCCGAGCCTGAGCCCAGCCCTGGCTCGGCTCATTAGGCTCGATAGCCAGCCCTAGTTACGGGGCCACGAGAAGCACTAGGCTCGAGTCTGGGGTCAGGGATGATCTGGAATGCCCGATCCCATCATAATGTAGATGGTTGTAGAGCAGTTGTGGCAAGAGCACGAGCGGACGATCCTGATTGAGGGGATCCTTCATATCGAACGACATATGTAGATGGTTGGATTCCATCATCTCCGATGGATCGAGACTGGGTATCCCTCTGCTTCGGCTGGATCGACGAGATAATGCCTCCAGATGAAACTCTGGTGGCCGACACACGATCGTGGGTCTTCCAGGTAGATGCTAGAGTATTCTTGCTACTGATCATGTCTTGGCATGATGTGCAAGAAGACAAGGAAAAGGGGTAGGTGGGTGTTGCTCCTTGTGATGCGAAGGATGACAACATCATCAATGGAAGGTTGCATAGGAAAAAGAGGAGTAAAGGGGATACATGGGATGGAGGCGAGTTGTCATTTCGGATATGGAGGAGTGATTGGTGAAGGATTTGGTGAAGAATGGGGGTTAAGTTGCTCAAGGACGGTGTAATCGTAGGAATGGAAATGAGAATGGAATAAATCGAGGAGAAGAAGGTGAGCCTAGAAGATCTAGAGGAGGATAGCCTCTAATTCGATGATCACCTACAAAGGTTGGGCGTAGAAACCTTGAGGCTCTGCAACTCTAGAAAAGAAATGATATGTGGCATCGGAAACCGTAGATCTCCCCTGCAAGGGGTCTTTACTGGAGCTTGCATCTATTGCCACCAACACACAATCCTCGGTTCTCTCTCTCTCTCTCTGTCTCTTTCTCGATATTATAGAAGATCAACAGATGGTGAATAAAGATGTGAAGGTCGTCGGACATGGGTATCTGTAGCAGAGATGAGGTCAACCATTGGGAGGAGGGAAATAATCGAGGAGGATAATTCGTGTGAAGGGATTTAGGGTTATGCTTCCATGAAATGGGGATAAGGAGATAAGGCCTTTGTTGTAGATGGGATTAGGATGGAAGCATAAGTGGTTGGGGGAGATGGGTTTCTCTGATGTGGTGGTTCGATTCGGTCATAGGGTTAGGACGAGAAGAGATAGGATAAGCAGATAGGTGATGGCTAGAGGTAGAAGAGGATTGTGGATCGAGGAAAAGAGTTAATTTTGGGCGATGATGGTTGCAGGCGAAGGGATAAGGTGGTTGGATATGAGTTAGATGAATTCCATGCAATTTGAGAGAGTATTAGGCATTGAGAGGATATGAGGAGGAAGAGGAGGAGTACACATGCACGATTTGTTGGAGAAAAAAACGGAGGGGAGGCGATGGGCATAGATGTAGGTTGTTAGGGGAGATCCGGGTTGGTTTCCAAGTGAGAGGATAAGAGGTTGGTCATTGGGTTCATCGGGCGATGGGTGCATGGAGATGATGGTCACGAGGCAGAGGCAAAGCAGGAGGAAGGGGGATGAGTGTGGATAGAGGTGGAAGGCGAAGCAGTGATTGTTGGATCGTCAGCGACCCACAGTCGAGATGGATCACGTGAAGCATGTGAGGGCGGATGGGTAGAGGGGCGGTGATGATGGCAGCCATTGGATCGAACTTGATCCAATGCCCTGGGTTGAATGTGCTAGGGGACTAGAATCGTTGATCGAAGTGAAGGGTGGATTGACCAAGAAGGTGAAGTGGCCAAAAGGGAGTGTGACACGTGGATCTGTTGACCATTGACCAAACATGAAATAAAATAAAATTTAAATAAATAAAAAATAATAAACGATCTCAAATGCAAAAATGCCCAAATTTTAAAATGTTGCCACAAATGCTTCTACAATATTCATAAAGGACTCAAACGTAAATGAACTAAACTATGCAAGTTATGAATTTTTTATGACATAAAATATCAAAATTTTTAGTTATGTATTGTTTTGATTTTCCATGAACAATAAATGCATACAAAAATCAAACATGATGTAATGAATGTAAATGCAATTTTTTAGAATGTTATGAGTTAAGAAAAGGTCAGAATAAATGAATGATGTGAATTGTGTGCATGTGAATTAAGTCAGTGAGCTAAAGTTAGAATCTCTCTTTCTTATAGATTTTATGATATTTTTGGATTTTTATTTTTCTGTAATTAGTTAGACAAATAGGTGAAATAAAGAAATAAAAAGGAAATAAATCAAAAATATCAAATATGTATTTGAAATAACTAGTAAAAAATCACTGAATATGTAAAAATGCAATTAGGTCCCAAAACCCAAATTTCACAAATGAATTCAAATTCTTTTGAATTTAGTCTTGATTCGTAGATAATTAAATGTACATTAATTATGTAGCGTGAATCTGGATATTGTATGAGAGAGAGATCAAATTTACGGCTTGTTATACTTAAATTAGTGTTTGGAATTATTTCAAATATATACAAATTCATATTTTTAGGATTTTTTATTGATTAAATATTAGTGATATTTACACAATGAAATTATGTTCATGTTATTTGTAATTAGGATAAATTAATTAAAAATAGAAGAAATCATGTGAATATTTACAGCTAAATATGAATACTGAATGAAATGTTTATTTATGCAAATTATTTACAAGTGCATGAATGTTAATTTTAAGATATAAGCATATGAATGCATCTAATTACTCGGAACGATGCTTTATTTTTAGTTAATTAATGTGATGAATCACAGATTCATCAGCCACCTTCTCCCTCCTTATTCCTTTGCTTTTTGATTTTTCTTCTTTTCTCCGCAACATCTTCTTCCCCAAATCCCTGATTTTCTTCTTCCTTTGATTTTGCTCGCATTAACCATCGTGACCACTACACACTATAGACCTTCCCACTTCTTGCTAGCTCGCGCAACCTATCCTCTCCGATCAGGGCCTTCTTGTCTCCTTTCCTCCAGTCACAACAGAGCATGCTCAACCAACTAAAATCTACTCCAATCCCACCATTTTTTCTCATTCAGAACCCAACGCATTAGTCATCGTCTCGGTCCTTACAAAGAACTGAGCCATCTGGTACAGAGACCCGTGGCCAATCCCTACACTTCCAATCACCTTCTTCAACCAAAGCTGTATTACTTGAGCATCGATCTTTTAAAGGTAGCTACCATCGAGTGTGTCAGTTTTGCCAATAAGAGAACCATCCAGGCTCTTATTCGATCCGCAATACCAAAGAATTAGGTCATGGAAAATCCATAAGAGAAATCCACTTCCAACCATCGACCTTCGCAATCAGGTTGATCAAAGGAATAGAGCTCCTACGGCCTACAATAAAGTCTCCATTAATTCCATCTTCTCTGACGAGACCATCTACAACAACACTTTCTCTAATCCTTTTTACACAACAGTAGAGATATCGAAGATCAATCGATCACCGGAGCACTTGGGATTCTTATCGAAGCTCATCCTTAGCAGTACACTAACAATCAAAGAGGAGGCGGGAAGATACATGCGTTGGAATAAATCTCGTATATGTGGTTCATATGAAATATTGGTGAGATGATTAATATTAGTTTTATTGAATCAATTAATAAATATATTCGAAAATTATGTTGACCCCATGTTGATGGTTATTAGGGTTATCAGGAGTCGGTTACGGTATGGTTGCTATCCTTTTAAATCCTCCAACTCTACCCTTAAAACAGAGACATTGTTGCTCATCATGTATAGCACTAAATCAAGAATCGAAGAACCATCATCAATACTCTCTACCATATAAGAGAGTCTTAACGTTTGGGACCAAAGGAAGGAGAAAAAAGTAAGGATCGCTATTGTTTTTTCTTCTTCATCTCTGTCATGGTGTTTTTCTGATTTGTGATGGAAGAAAATAACTCGTGGATCATTGATTATCAATGTTGATTCATTTATGTTACGCTTAAAGTTTCCTGCAATCTCGTATCAGAGCTAGGTTATCATTACTTGGCTTGGGCAGAATTAAGAAAATTATTTTGATAATGGTTTATTCGTTAGACTATGGGATCCTCGTAAAAGTTATACTTATCATTATGTTTGGTTATCTTGTTTTCTTTAGATTGACATTCGGTAATGTTCTAAGAACCTTTGTTAATTCCCAAATAGGGATGTCGATTTGGGTGTATGCGGTGGGTACCCAACCCGAACATACCCCATTTAATGACCCAAAACTCGTCTTGTTTATTTTTAGATGAATTCAGGTTTGAAGCTTACTACCCATGCGGGTTCAGGTTCACGTTAGGGATTTCGTTATGGGTTCCCGAACCCCAATACATGTACATATACGTATATACACACACATAACCATGTATATCTACATGTACGTATACATATGTATACATGTGTGTGTGTGTGTGCTTATGTGTTTCACATTATTTTAGCTAGTCCAACCTAACCAATATCTAATCGGTTTTCAACTCATCTATATAAAAGTCTCGCTATATTCCCCACATTCATTCACTAATTTAGATTCAACTATCTTTTTGTTTCTCTAACATACACATATTTTTAATCCAATATAAACAAACCATCATATTAATATAAATCCATGATAAACCCGCACATGTGTTACATATATTTGGCGTCCCCACACCGACCTTCCGCATTATATGTTACTCACAAACTAAATGTCAACATGTTGTTCATCTTCAATATATTCATTCAATACGTGTCCTCAAATAATTTATTGCTTGAATTAATTCATAATTGACTCTATGTTGAATGTGTATGTGAAGTTTTTGTATAATTTGCTTTTATTTTCTTTTTGTAAGAACATATTGTATGAATGGTTGGTTTAAGATTTCATTTTTATGTCGGATGTGCGGATACCGGTAAGATACATGGATACCCGATGGATATATCGGTATCCTCTTAGAAGTGCCCGTTTAATAAGTGAGTTTGGATATATCCGTATGAGTTTATATGTTGCCATTACAAATTTTCTTTGTTCTACATCAACGAGTTTGAGGCTTAGGATTATTAATGGTATTTTTTTCTTACCTATTCCATTGATATTGGAATTTCGAGATTAAAATACTAAAATTAACAGAATTCATTCAAACCTCAACATGCAAATTGTTATTTCATCGCAGAACGGATGGGCTTAGGATTTAGTACCCATCTCTTCCTAATTACATATTATCTCCTAAAAAATAAAAGGAAAGGAAAGGAAGAGATAAGGCAGTTGTTGTTTTTAACCATTCAACACAAATGATGAATATAAACAGAAACCCTTTTTTTAGGTGCCACAAATGGAATGTTTTTTAAAGGAAAGACATGAAAAGGGGATTCTAATCATGGATGGTTTCATATTTAAAAAAAATATGTTGAAGGCACGAGTCTTTTTTATCATCCTTCTCAATTTACGTAATAACGACATTAAGAGTTCAACTAGTTATATTTATATGCAACTTCGTACATTTCATGGAAATAATTACAATTGAGTTGTAACTTCCTATAAAAGTTTAACCGGGTAAGAAGTTTTAATACTAGGTAATTAATTGCATTCTATTTATAAAGATGACTTTTTGGTTGATTAATATGATAAAGTATTCAATTAGTGATTAGTAACCAAAACGATCTACTCATCTAAAGAATTGAATGCATTTTGATTATCATCTCTTGATGCAAATTAAGTTAAATAATATAATAGTATATTGTTAATTAGAATAATATGATCATGGATTAGGAGATCATCTAAAGGTGGATCATTGTCCATGATTAAACACCTCAGAGGAGTTAATTGATAAGCCTTATGTTTCAAATCCAAATACGAAAGACATGAAGTAGATATGATTTATTAACCACCTGTTAGAATTTCCAATTGCATCATTTATGTATCTATTGATATGTTAATATTCTGTCCAAAGGTGATTATTAACATATTGTAAAAGAAAATTTTGTTTTGCACTTCCCCCTTACAAGTTATTGATTTATTTCTCAAATCATCTTTGCGAGCATATGTATTATTGATTTACAATTTCAACAATTATGAACTTGTTTGCATTGTGCAACTCTATAGTTAGGTTCAATGGACTCAACTATGCATATTGATCATAACGTATTCTATCTATTTGAGAGTGATGAACTTAGACCACGCATTAGTTGAAGATAAAAAATCACAAGCCTTTACAGAAAATAACACCGAGGTTGAAAAGTTGTATTATAAGGCATGGGAGAGATCGAACATGCTTTGCCTGAGCCTAATGAAAAATACAAAAGCATAGAATGTCAAATCATCAATGACCATGGCAAACAAGGCTAATGAATTTATGAAGAAAATTAAGGAGAACTCGTAATCCGATATGACTGACAAGTCCATTGTTGGGACATTAATGAGTGATCAAACCACGAAGAAATTCAACCGATGCAACTCCATAATTGATCGTGTAACTGAAATGTCCAATCTCATAACAAAAAATAAAACCAAGGGGATAGTTGTCAGCGATATGTTCTCAGTACAATTTATCACAAATTCCCTTCCTATTAAATTTGAGCAATTTCAAGTAAAATACAACATATTAAAGGACAAGTGTAGTTTTATGTAACTGAAAGCTATGCTCATTCAAGAAGAAGGGGGATTAAAGGAGATAAGCGAACACTCGTTGAACCTCGTGACTAATGAAAAGACTATATTAGAGGCTAGTAGTAATAAAAGCCACACAAGAAAGAGGAGCAAAGGAAAAACTCACGTGAAAGCTAAAGTAAGCTATTCCAAAGAAATCAAGTGCTCTTTTGTAAAAAGTCCGGGCATATAAAGAAAGATTACCTCAAATGGGAAGCATGGTTAGAAAAGAATGGATATACATTATGTTTCAGTTTGCTTTGAATCAATTATTACAGGTGTTCTCAATAACACTTGGTGGTTAGATTATGGTGCAACTACTCGCGCATCTCAAATATTACAGGAGATTCCTTACAATCCATAACATAAAGGAAAGTGAGAAATGCTTGCTAATGGAACACAAGATGTATGCACAGACATAGTGAATTGGGACTTACAGATTGATAATGGACACAAGATATCAAGTTGATATGGAAGGATGTCTCTACATTCCTGAATGTGGTAGAAATCTTATTTTCGTTTGCAGTATGGATAGTTTAGGAATTTTTTAGATTTATGATGGATCATTTTATATGTTTAAGAATAAGTACTTTTATGCTTCTGATACTTTGAAGAATCATCTTTATTGATTTAATATTGATAATAAGCTTATGAATTTCCTGTTTTATGTTGAATGCAACGTGGGTGTGAATAAAACGCATCTGATGAATGATCTGTTCTTTTATGGCATCAAAGACTAGGTCACATATCTAAAGATAGAATGCTGAGACTTATTAAGAATGCAATCTTGCCTCAATTAGCTTTCAATGAACTAGGTTTGCATATAGATTGCTTTAAGGGAAAGCAATCCAAATACACATCAAAGAAGCCAGCTACAAGAGTTACCCAACCTTTAGAATTAATACATATTGATATATACGGTCCTTTTTTGATGTCTCATCACAATAAAGGGGAAGATATTTTATCACTTTTATAGATGATTTCTCACGGTATGGATATATCTACCCACTTCATGAAAGGACTCAAGCAATAACTCTCGTTGGGACATTTATTAATGAGGTTGAAAGGAAAATAAAAGTTGTGAGATCTGATTAAGGTTGCGAATATTTCGGAAGGCATGATGTGATAGGACAACATCCTGGTCCATTTACAAAATTCCTCGAAAGTAAGGGTATTTGCGCATATACACAATTAGACCTGGCCAACAGGCTGGGGGCCCGCCGCCCAGCCCGCTCATGGGTCGGGCTTGGTCTAGGAGATTTGGGCATGGGCCGGTATGGCTCGGCACACAAAAATAAAAAAATATATAAATATAAGTTTAATAATACATGTATTAATATGATGCACTTCTACTTTTTCACATGTAACAATGATTTTAAATAAAATTTAATAGTTTACATGTCAAGTAATATGTAAGCTACTTATTAGTTATATAAAGTATAAATGACATTAATAAAATAATTTATACATATTAAATACCATTAAAAATCAATAGAAAAAGAGTGAAACAAGCTATGGGTCGGTCCATGACAGACTTTGGACAGAGGTTATTAAACCACGGTTCGCACAGCCCAAGGGCTGGTCCGGCCTGCATTTTGGCCAAGTCTATATACAATGCCCAAGACATCACAACAAAATGGTGTTGCAGAAAGACAAAATCATACATTAGTGAAAATGGTTAGGAGCATGATAAATAATACTTCTCCTCATTCATTGTTGGCATATGCATTAAGGACGCTAACATACTTACTCGATAATGTTCTTAGTAAAGCAGTTCAAAATACACCTTTTGACCTATGGACATGTAGGAAACCTAGCTTAAGACACATACATGTTCGGAGATGTCAAGCATACTTTACAGTATATGATCACATGAAAAGAAACTATATCCTAATAATTAATGGATTTTTCATTGATTATCCTGAAAAGTCAAAGGGGTACGGATTTTATTGTCCCAACAATAGTATTAAGAATTGTTGAGAGTGGAAATGTTCATTTCATAGAGAATGACAACATTAGTAGGAGCCGAGAATCACGAAACGTGGAAATTAAAAAAGATAATAAAATGTCGCTTTCATATATGCCCTGATCTTCTGGAGTATTGATGAATCTCGTATTCATCACTTTAAATCTCATTTCTTAAGCTCAAAACCCTCAAAATCAACAGCATTTCGGCATCTATTCTGCATAATTAGCATCCATGCATGATTTCATAAGAATTGCATTTTAGCACAAAAATCTGCACAAAATAAGAAGCCAAAAATCCAAGCCAAAATGACTTGTAAATAGCCTAACTTCTTAGATTTTTAAGTCATTCATGCTAACTCCGAATAACACAAAACCACCTCCACTTTATACATATCACTAACAAGAATAAATGAAAAATACAAAAAAATAACTAAACCCAAATAAGTGGACCAAAAACCCAAACCTTAGTTTCAGGATTTCCAGACTAAAACCCTCATATCTCCCTCATCCAGTATCCTTTTTTAATCCTACTCACTTTTGAACTAATGTACATTCAATTACCTTCAAAACAAGATCAAGTTCAAGTGAATCGGAGCTCATATGTGAAAGTTGGGTTTTGGGCCTCTTTTGTACATTGTGTATTTTAGCTATTTTTGACCTGATATTTTATGTACATATTTTATCAATCAATAAAAATCCAAAAAAATTAGATTAAAGTATCTTTATTTATCATTGATTTTACCGTAATTTTTCCGGATTTTTATCTGATCAAAAAATGACAAAAATTACAAAACCCCAAAATTAAGGTATTCTATATACATGGGATACCCCAAAAATTCACTTTATGCAAATGATCGAATTTGGTTTTGATGTTTTCATGAAAGTTGTAGATCTCATCGAGACGAGCAATTTTTGTGAAGAAACTTTTTTGATCCAAGGTTATTTCCTATTTTTTATTGATTTTACAAAACATTTATCTTTGGAATTTTCTGGTGCTGACACGTGGCTGCACCTGGTGCTGCCACGTGTTAGCCTTTTTTGGGCTTTATTTTTATCGTTTTTATTAAAAAAATTAAAAAAATAATAATAAATATAATAATTGGCACGTGCGTCGCACGTGCCTCCTCTTCCTTATCGCTCCGCCACGTGGCTCATCAGGGGCTGTCCGATCTCGACCGATCGGACGACACCTGTGTTTCGTCTACCTCTGCCTCCTTTCCCAAATCAGGCACCACCGCCCCGATCGCCGCCCCGCAAATCTCGTCGCCGCCCCGCACCGCGAATCCCGTGCCACCCCCGCGTATCTCGCCGGCGCCGATCCTCCTCCATTCCCTCAATCTCGCGATTCGCCACCCCATCGTATCGCCTCCTTCCTCCATCTCCTCTCTCAACCCAAACCCCTCGGCCAATCCCCCAAATCTCGTGCCACCCAAATCACCCCGATCTCCTTCCATCGCCGGTGAGACCCAAACCCTATAAGAACCACGCCGCCCTCCAGAGATCATCATCCGCTGACAACATAAGGAATAGGGAGGGCGATGAGGTGACAGATCGTCGCCTCCCTCGTCCTCGGCGAGGTCCGGTGGCTGGCCCCACCGTCGCAGCGCCTCTTGGCGTACTGCCCCAGCTCCGGTCGCAAGCCGTCGAGCCCACGACATCAACTTCACCTTCGACTCCGCTTCGAGTTCGCCGCCTCGCCGCTTCTCGCCGACAACTACCCCCACAACTACCTTCGACCGTCATCGTCATCGACTCCGCCTCCAAGGACGATATCTCCGCCGCGCCACTACCACCGTCCGACTCCACCGCGCATCTTCGCCGGCCAACGACACCTTCACCGCCATCGGCGGCCGACAACGCCAACCTCCATCGACTGCGCCTCCGCCCAGTAGCCTCGCGCCACCACCTCCCGCGCAGGGCCAAGCCGTCAGCGACCACCGCTCCGTTGTTCTGGCACCGGAGCCCCGCCCCGATACCACCACCTCACCACCGGGCGTGAGACCCGAGGCCCCCTCCCACGTGCAGGGCACGTGCCGAGGGGGAACGTTGCATCGGTGCCCCTGCAAGGATTTTAAATCACAGAGACGCCCTTGCCAGAAGTCACGTGCCCCGCACGTGACATTCTGGGAGATTTGCAAGTGCACCCCCGTATTCCTCCATAGTCGCGCACAAGTCCCAACCGACCAAGGGTCAGTGCTTAGCACGTGACCTCTTGGAATTTTGCAGAAGAGCACCCAGCAATATTGGTAATTACATAGAAACCCCCCACTGCATTTATTATTTTATTTATCTATTGCATCTGTACCCCTGTGTTCCCCTTTTTTGTTTTGAACATCTAATCTACATTATTTTATTAATCCAAAAATAGCATAATGTTCGTTAATTGATTCTCTACACTTTGACATATTGTGGGTAATTTTGTGATTGATGGTTAATTAATAAATAATTGTTTTGTGGAAATTTGCATATTTTACCCATTTCTTGCTCTGAAATTCATAGTTGATTAACCATTGCTCTATAAATCCCCGAAAAATCATACATTGTAGAATTAATTATGCTTGACATTGTGCCTAAAAATATTTGCATTTGCATGCATATTTTGTCTTGTAAAAATCATTTTGCATCTTTTAGTATTTAATTTTTAATAGGTATTAAACCCCACATTTTTGAGGTTTAGGATTTTTCTAAGATCCGTCACCTAGTGATAGATCTTAGATAATTTTATTTCCTGAAAATAGTTTTAATATTTATTAAAATTAAATATTGAAAATCATTTTGTTTGCATTTAAAAATCCATAGAAAATTCATATTGCATCCAAAAATTTCAAAAAAAAATTACAGTACATTCATTTCATCATAATTTACATTGTGGCCAAGTTTCATATTTTTCGGACATTGTTTGAACGTAATTCACATTTTAGTCCCTAAAATAGGCCGATTTTGCATATTGCACCCTTTATTATATTGAAAATTCCAAAAAAAAAGACCGCCTTGAAAACCGTGAACGAACTTTGATAGACATCTCTCTAGGTTGTTCCTTTGCCTCCTTGTGATCGACCTTGGGACTTGCCCAAGTAAAACAAACATAAAACCACACTTGATTAAACATTGATTAAATTTCCGTGGCTATTTTCTTGACCGTTTCCGATTGCCGCCTACAACGCACGACACAATTTTTTACGCACTTCACGATAAAAACAACTTTCTAAAAGCTGCATTTCCGGATTCGTCAGATGGCGCCGTTGCTGGGGAGGCAAACGGTTTAGTTTTTTGTCTTGAAAATTTTTGTTCGATTTTCCGCATTCGGGTAGTCTGACCCCCGAATTTTTCATTATAAATCCCATTTATTTTCAGCATTCATTTTTCTTGTCTATTTTATCATTTTTTGATTCACTCTCTTACATTATCTCTCTTATTTTTCTTGCGAGGTACACGACATACGTGAAGTGGTTTTTCAAGAAACCAAGGCATCTTCACCGACCTCCTAAAATCCACAATTAATTTAAGATCGAGTCGAGTCGTGAGAGAGCGTAGAGTCTAGGTTTTTATTTCCTGCAACTTTTAAATTTTTGTAATTAATTGCTTATTTACAGCGGTGTCCATTTGGACGCTCGCGTGTGTAACAAGACCTCAAACTTTATTCTGTGGTGTGTCGTGGCCTGTTTCACTCTCTGGTGAGGGTGGGGCCCGACTTGAGTGGCGAATAGGATAGACCCGCACATACGGCTCTCAGAGCAATTTAATTTTTGATTGTGCTTGTAGGATTAAGCCACACTTCACTTTAACTGAGACACACATAGATCGTTCAATTTAGCAAAAAAATTCAACTCATTTCTTCCCCGCTAATAGAACTTTCTGCTTAGGTGCGGTTTTTCATCGGCTTGCATTTCATATAGAATAAATTTCAATTTCTGTCCAGCATCCCACATGAAGATTGCGAGGATTCACTGTAAGTCTTTTAACTGAGCATTCATCATAATTTTCCGCGTGCATCAGCTTTTCCCGATTTTCTCCCTCTTGTTTTATCACATAATTTTAAGAGGAAATTGGGACTGGACGGTAGACATATATTTTTGCTCATTTAAATTCTTCAGTGATCACCGAAATAAAATTGGGACTGCTAAAAATAGCCGATTTCAAAATAACCCATAAAATCAAGAATTTCTGCGGGAGAGCAACCCCGACCTTTGATGTTTTTTTTTCTATGTAAGCAAGAAACGACACTTAAGGCTAGAGCCCAAATCCGAAATTTCAGCTCGCTTTCTGCCAATATTGATTTATCACCAACTAAAATTGAAAAAATAATAGCCGAACTCTTACGGCTTCATTGTGTGCATTGGTGAAGCCATGTTTGATTTGTGTTTGTATTGGTGTGCGTGAACCGATAATCGAAGATCAATAGCCGCACATTTGATAAAATTTCTATCCCATATAATCATCTCTCCCATCTCTTGATTTTAATCTCATCATGGAACTTTTTCCAAATTTCAGATCCAACCCATCATTTCTTGCAACTTCTTCAAAAATGACCGAACATCACTATGAAAATAAATCTGTCTCGGTTTGGCCCAAATCAACTACATCCTCTTCTTTCAATAATCCTCCAACATTTGTGGGAAACTTTCACCCACGGATGAATTCGGCCACCTCATTGAATCCTTACTCAAGTTACCCAACCGCACATGACCACCTACCATCTTGGACTGAACCGCCTTATTCTCAGTTTCTCGCCAATGAAACTTTTCAAGATCAAAATCCCTTCAAGTCTCATGACCGGCAGAGAAATCAAACCCAGATGGAAGGACATGCATTTAATGATCATCAGTGTTGGATTGACCACAACAGACCCCTCGTCAGACATGATACTCATACAGAGGACTGGACTGAACTCCTAGACACTTATAAACCCTGTAGGATGACTCCACAATATCAAGGTCTGACTAATCATGATCAAAGGATTGAACTCTATTCAGATCAAATACACATACCTGAACCATATGAGCAGCCTCCTTCCATAATTATTGAGGAGATATTTTCTAAAAATAGTGATCATATAAACTCTCCTCGCCGCACATTGACGAGTCGCTAAATACGATGTTTAATTCGTGTTCGTTGTAATACGTGTACTTAGCGATTCGGTCAGAACCGAGAGGAGATCTCCGTGAAGAGTGTCTCGGCTTTAATTTATATCTCGGGCAAGTCCAGGGTCGAACTCAGGGAGGCAAAGGAACAACTTCGGTTTTAATTCGAAAGTTTAGATCTAGATATCCAATGCGGTATTTTTTTAGATTTTTTTAATACAAAAAGAAATACAAATGCAAGATGCGGTTGAATTAAAACACTAAGAAAACACACAACAAGGCTAAATTAATTATAATGTCAAATTAGTCCAATTTAGCCAAATTATATTTTTTCTAGAGTCTTAATCCAAAGATGAATGCAAGGTACTTTTTTTGGAATTTTATGAGTTAAAATGCAATAAATAAAAATGCACACTTTTTATGGGTTTTTTCACAATTTATCACGCAAACAGTAAGCAAAAATTACTGGAATTAAAACATGATGCAAGAAAGCTACAGTAATTTTTTGGAATTTTTTGACAAGTTATGAATTTTTTATGGATTTTTTTAGTGAAAACAGAGTGGAAATGAGTAATTAATTTCTATTAAATCCACGTTATCAAATTACTCAGAGAGCAAATTATCTCAAATAGATATTTTCATGTAGAATCCAGGAGATTTGAAATTTCGCAAAAAGAATATACGTGGATTTAATTAAAAATCAAACACTAAATTCACTCTACAAATTATTTCAGGCACATGACAACACCATTTTAGATGAAATTTGGACAGTAAGTTCATCACATTTCAAGGCATCATTCCTAGATTTTGTGGATTTTTTGAAGCAACCGTGTGTGAGGTATAATTTTAAGAGTCCAGATTGGGTAAAATATGAAGACTTTCAGTTTGACAATTTTAATTAATTCACAACAACTCACAAAAATACAAATAAATATCGACAATGTAGAGAATTAGTTGCTCAACATGAAAACATCTTTTATTACATAAAATGATGTAAGATGGATTTCCAAATTACTGTACTAACACAGGGATGTCTTTGCAAATAAAGAAACTGAAATTACAAAGCAAGTTATGTACAAGGACCTTTTTGCAATTACAGAAATATAAAATATTAAAACTACAATTTTCACAAATAAAAATTATTTTTTTACCTTCTTCTTCTTCGTCCAGGCGCGGCTTGAGAAGGGGGAAATGCGGGGCGGCGCCGCCGGTGGGAGCTCGCCGCGTGAGGAGGGGTTGCGCGGCCTGGAGCTGCTTAGACGGAGAGGACGGGGGCGCGACGTCGCAGTGGACGAGGCGGGCGGTGGCGCAGCTGGTGGGAGATGCGGGGTCGCGGAGGAGGGAGCGGGCGGCAGCGCGCAGCTCTGTGCTGCGGAGGAGGCGGCGAGGGCCGCTGCTCGCGGCGGGTGCGCGGTGAATAGCTGCGGAGGCGGCGGCCCTCCGCGCGTGAAGGCGGCTTGCCGCAGGCCGGCCGGCGGGCTGAAGAAGGGGGGAGGGGCGGCGGGCGGTGATGAGCGATCTGAGCGACTAAGGTAAAGGAGCTAATCGGTCGTCGCGACCTCGGTCACTCGATCGTGTCGATCAAGAAAAAGTAGACCACCAAGAGAGATAAAATCAATCAAAAATAAGCTAGCGATCTCGCTATTTATTTAACCTGGTATAGCGACCAGGGTCGAACACAAGGAGCACGGGTTGGCCTCTTGGCCTACGAAGTAGTCAAAAAGAGAAATAAAATAAAAGAAGAAAATATTTTTGGTGGTTTTTAATTGTTTTATATTTTTATTGGATTTTTAATGTGTAAGAAAATAATAAAAGCTAATAAACTACTCACTTCAACAATTTATTAAAAGCACTAGAAATCAACCAAAAATTCAAACAAAAATATTTTTATGTGTTTTATAATTTTTAGCGTTTTTGGTGAATTTTTGGGATTTTTCTGAGATTTATTTAATTTTTTAAAAATCAAAAAGTGACTGAAATGAAAGGTAATGTCCAGCCGAGCTAAAAAGGCCTGTAATTTTCCTGTAAAGAGAATAAAACAAGGAAAATTTAGGCACCTATTTTATTATTTTTGGATTTTTGGTTTAATTATTAAAATTTTTATAAGATTTTGGATGTTTTTCAATTTTTAGGTGTTTTAGATGATGAAAAATAGCCAAAATTGGCTAGAAAATCAAGCTAACCAAAACAAACAGTAGACAATTTTTCTGGAATTTTTAAATGAGTTTTAATATTTTTTTGGGGTTTTTAAAGTTAGACAGTAACAAAAATAGATGTCTTTGATTTTCTAAAAATATCAAACAGTGATGAAAATGTCTCCAAAATTTATAGAAAATTTTACATCATGGCAGGAGCCATGTGTCCAATTTTCATTAAATTTGGAGGTGATTTGCTATTTTATTCAAAAATAAAAAGGGGGCACAGTGCACAGGGACCAAAGTGCAAATACCCGAAAGTCTGGGGGGTCTGGTGCAATTTACCCAGCGAAACACGTGCTACGCGCGTGCCTGGGGCACTCAGGGACCCAAATGTAAGAAAAATAAGTTCCGAGGGCTGTTTGGTAACAGGTACTAAAAGCCCAGGGGCTTATCTGCAAATATCCCAAAAAATCACGCACATGTTCAAATGTATCACGCACAGGGGTATAAATGCAAATATATAAAAACTTTCATTCATTAAGGAACAACCAGAACTACAAGGGCATGTATTGCAAATAAACCAGAAAGCACGTGTCGAAGCACGTGTCATACAACGCACATGGGCATAAATGCAAACTAAGTAGAGTACGGGGTCCTCTATGCGATAATCCCAAAAACTAAACAACTGGATTAACTAATTACAGGACTAACTACGAAATGCAATAAACAGAAGGGCCTAAGGGTAGTTTACCCTTTATTAATGGAGCGGCTGGATGGAGGGCACATGGATCATCTGACGGTTGGGAATAACAGGCGCTCCACAGCTGGGCTCCTCTGGCAAATCCGACGGTGAGGGTCAAGCCAGCCACGTGGTGCATCGGACGGGCGTGGCTCTCTGCGGCTAACCCTCGAGCATCGGGCGGTCCAGATCTATCCACCTCAGATCGAACGATGACTGCTGCTCCTGAACGGACGACCCAGATGAACCTGGAGCGAGAGGGATGATCGGACGACGTCTGAAGGTCGAGGAAGAACAGGTGGCCGGCGAACTTCGTCGGCCCAGTGCGTGCGCTCTTGACCTCCTCGCGGGGCGCTGGTGATCGGGAAAGGTCTGGCGTGGGCCTCCGCGTCGGATGGGGGTCTCCGATGACCCGGCCGAGCTCCGAGGAGCTCCGGCGAGGTCGGCGGAGCTGCGCCTCCTGGTTTGATGTCGAAGGACCTCAGACGTCCTTCTTTGAACCTGCAAAACAGTCCAGAAGACTCGCGGGTCGAGGGCAAACTGCCTCAACCCGGTTAGGCGGGGTGACGGTGGACGATGGGGCGATATGGACGAGCTCCGGCGAAGGGGGGACGGTAGAGCTCGAATCCCAGCTCCTGTGCGAGCTGGGTTGGATGGAGGTATGGAGAAGGTGCGCGGGAAGGAGGCGAGGGCGATGGTGAAGCCCGATGATCGATTGGGGGTCGGTCGTGGACGGAATCGACGATGGACGGCGGAGCGGCGATTTGGGGGTAATGGGAAATCAACGAAAAGGGAAAGCCTAAGAGGTTACCTGGGTGGACGAGGAGACTGGGGATGAGCTTGCGCAGCTCTGGGTCGTCGCCTCGAGGTGCGTCTCCCTCCGAGGCTCGATGCTCCTGCAGGTGGCAGAGCAAGGCGGCGATGCTCGCCGGATCAGTGGTCTCTCTTCCTCTCCTCGCTTCGACAGCACCGGACGCGAGCTGTCACTCTCGCGCACACACTGGAGCTCACTGGGGGTGGAATCAAATGACCAAAGATGAGATTCGAGGTGGCGGAGCTCGAGCTAAATATGGGTGCGGGTCCGGCTAGAAGAGGTCGGGTAGGGCGATCGAGCGCGCGGATCCTGATGTGGATACCCCGGCGAGGGTCTCGGATGTAGCATTAAGGAGTCAGACCCAGGGTTTAGGTGGTAGGCGATCGGGTTTAGCGGGGAAAAATCCGAGAAGATGGGTACCCGCTAAGGACCCGTGCGAAGTGGTCCTGGGGGGTGGTAGTTGACCGGGCGGTCAACAATCCCCAGGACCAATGAGAAAAGGCCACGTGGCTGGATTTTGAAAATGAATTTAAGGGTAGCAAATGGCCGAATTAGTGAAAACTTAAAACATGAAATATTTTTATTTTATTTTTTTCTATTTTTTGTGATTTTTAATTAATTTTTCAAAGTAAAAATAAGGTATATACATAGTAGGGTTGGATATAGGTATATATACACTATATGGTATTTTAATTTTTGATTTTCTAATGTTTATTTTTGTACAATTTTATTCCTATTTTATATTTTATTTATTTTCATTATAAAATAAGGAATAAAAAGATATTATTATTTTATTTTAATTATTTATTTACATAGGTGAAATTAATACATATATACATTTATATACATGGTATATTTACAATATATTTTTGTGTTTTTAATTTTGTTATTTTTATTTTGTTTTTGTTTTAATTGATTTAATTTATTTACATTATATAATATAGGATATTTACAAAAATTTTGGAAATTAGTTTTATTTATTTATAAGGCTTAAATAATTAAGCGGATGGTCTACAAACAAGGTGACTATACAAGTTGTGTTTTTGTTTTCTTTTTAATTTTTAAATTTTTATTTTGATTTTATATTTATAAATATATACAAATATTTACAAGCCTATTTTTGTGAGGAAAATACTTTTTATTTTATTTACACACATGAGCCCCTATCTCCCTCTACTTTGGCTTTTATGCGGTCAGGCCCATGCTGAGCCCTCCCTTGGGTTAGGTTGCTCAATATTTATTCTAAATATTTCCCTCTTTTTATTTGTAATCTTTATTCTTTTATTTTTGCACAAAAACATGCTAATTATAAGTTTTTACACAATGCATGCTTTTGGTAATTATTTGTATTTACACATATCTACATGCATTTACAAAGGTTTTTGTAGCTAAAATATAAGAATAAAGAGTGATGAATGAGTATTCATCACCCCCCTATACTTAACTTTGCTAGTCCCTTAGCAAACACTTCTTTGAAAAAGAAGTGAAAAAGAAATAAAGAAAAAGAAAAAGAGAATGTACATGGATCAAGGCTGATTATTAAACTTGCCTTCATTAAATTAAGGTATGGAGCTCGATCAGATCTTTGGATTATTAATTTGTCGGAACCTTATTTGGACTTAAGTCTAAAACTCAACAGCCTCTAAGTTCCACTATCCTATAACCAAGACTCCTCAATGCTCCAGATCAGAACAAGTCATCAACCACAAACCCTGAAGACCATGAATCTTTTCTTGTCCTGTGAATGTGAGGTCTAAGCTCTCCACCTCAGAAATGGCAACTTGACAACCCTCCCCAACAAGGTAACTCTATGACCTCAATCTGGCCACTGTTTCCTCGAGGAGCGGGGTATTCCCTTCTAAGTTCAAGTTCAACCGGCTCAAGAAGAGGAGGAAGAAGAGAATGGGTCAAGGCCAGTGTAGCCAAGTACCCTTGGGAGCTTGACCAATGTAGCCAAGTCTCCCTGCTGCAAGCTACATCAGGTGGATCATGAAACCAAGCTTTACTTATTGCACTCTATATACATACTCTGGTGGGATTATCATTTTCTCTCAGACCCACCACTTTTTTTGGAGTTATTTTCTTTTTGCACATTTTTTTCAAGTGCATCTATACAACATATACATGTGAAGCATATGTAGAAGGAATTTTTCCTCTTGAGCCAGTAGACTATCCCTCTTTTGAAGCTTTATTGCAACCCACAACTCCCGTCGTTAGACCTCATGGCAACCAGACCAAGTTGAGACGCACTTCCTTCACTAAAAGAAGAAGAGAGGTTCCGCCTAGAAGTACTACCCTCATATGCTACCCCAAGTCAAGGAAGACTGCCTCCTCACCACCTCATCCATAGAGAGCTCGGTGCATAGTGCTGGTGTCCAAGTAAAGCCATAATCTATATGAGTCATGTGTTGTTGTTAAGTGCTCTACTTAGGCTCATTGAGATGACATGTGATCATAGCCTAGTGGACTCAAAGAATTAAGTCACCATGGACCTGAAAAGCCTTAAACCTAAGCCCTATAAGGTTCCTCTTAGAAATTAGGTGGATTAAGATCTTAATCAAGCTCCATTTCTCAATTTGATTCCAGGCTAGTTTAAATGTCAACTATCATCCAGAAAAACTATATACATATGTACAAAAGATGCTATTTACACAAATTTTACAATCATGCAAAATTTTTGAAAAATGTTTTGAAATCATGTATGGATGATGCATGAAGTGCAAGTTTTGCAAAAAGATATTTACACAAATTTACACAAGATTTTTGCAAACTTTTGATTTTCAAAACATTTTGGAAAAATTTTGTACTATATACATAATTCTGATACAAAAATATTTACACAAACTTTACACAAAAGATTTTTGAAATCATTTTTACAAAAATAATTTGTACACTTAGCTATTTATGTGCAAATAAAAGAAGTTTATGTACATGAAAAAATTTTAATTTTTGTGAATTTTAGCCATTTTATTTATTAACACACTCCCACAAAGTACGAGTTATGGCTAAAGTATATATGAAATATATACACACCCCCTATACTTAGCTCGAACGATGTCCTCAGAGTCAAGAGCGATGAAGAAGACATAACTCGTGCTAGGTATAGGGAAGTGAAAAAGGAAGGCTATATACAAAGATGAAGAATGAAACAAAGAAGTCAAAAGAAGCTCGGGTCTTCCCCCTATACTTAGGATCAAATAATCCTAAGTATAGCAGGCCATACACTAAGGGAAAACCGAGAGGAGAATGTACAGGGTCTACCCCCCCATAATTAGGGTGAAATATCCCTAAGTATAGGCAGTAAAACAGGGGCAGACATCAACAAAAGAAATATCCGAAGGTCTCACATCCCCCCTATACTTAGGGTAAAGTGCACCCTAAGTATAGCATAATCACAAGATGAAGAAAGGGATGTGGGACTAAAGAATGTAGTGATATAGACATCTGGATCTATACAAGGCGGAAGATCAGTGAAACTCAGGTGTGAGATGCATTAGATGTGAGTCATAGACCACATCTCACGCAAAATGAATAGGGGCAAGATCAACGACTCGCGGCTCATGATCTAGAAATGGCTTGAGCCGCTGGCCGTTCACTCGAAAGGTACTCTCAGAAGACAACTCAGATATATCAATGCTACCGTAGTCGTGTACCTTTCTGACCAAGTAGGGTCCCTTCCATTTGCTCTGTAGCTTCCCTAGAAACAAACGAAGCCTCGCATAAAACAGCCATACCCTCTGTCCAATCTCAAAATGCTTGTGGCTGATATGAGAATCATGCCACTCCTTCACTCTCTCCTTATACTGTAGGCTATTTGAGAAAGCTGTATCTCTCAGCTCCTCCAGGGCTGCTAACTCTGCCCTCCTCTGGTCTCCTACACCATCTGGATCCATGAGTATATCAGTAACTGCCCAAAGTGACTTGTGCTTCAGCTCAACAGGTAAATGGAACGGCTTGCCATATACGAGGCGAAAGGGAGATGTGCCTAATGGAGTCTTCAAAGACGTCCTATATGCCCATAAGACCGAGTCCAAAAGCTGTGACCAATCCTTTCGGTCAGGGCGGACGACTTTCTGCAATATAGTCTTGATCTCCCTATTCGACACCTCGGCTAGACCATTCGTCTGTGGATGGTAAGGTGTAGCAACACGATGGTCTATACCAAACTCGCTAGCCAGGGCCTTCACCTGGTCGTTGATGAAATGAGACCCCCCATCAGAAATCAAAACTCGTGGAACCCCGAACCGCGTGATGATGTGCTTCCTCAAAAACCTGCAAACTGTCCTCGCATCAGCGGCTCGGGCGGGGATAGCCTCAACCCAACGACTAACATAATCCACGGCCAACAGAATGTACTCAAATCCCTGACTCTTAGGGAATGGACCCATGAAATCGATGCCCCATGCGTCAAAAACCTCACAGAAGTGAATGGGCTGCATCGGCATCATATCACGCTGTCCACAAGTACCCATCCTCTGACAGTCAGTACACCTCTTTACGAACTCATCTGAGTCCTTGAAGAGGGTAGACCACCACAAGCCGGATTGGAGCACTTTCTGTGCCGTTCTCCTCCCAGAATGATGTCCTCCTGCCTCAAGCTTGTGGCAGTAAGTGAGGACGCTATGGTGTTCCTCCTGAGGAATACACCGACGCCAGACGCTATCCCCTCCTTCGTGGTAAAGGATGGGATCCTCCCAGTGGTAGGACTTGGCCTTCGCAAGGAAGGTCTCAAGCCTCTGCCTGGGCCAATCTTGTGGGACTTTCCCAGCAGAGAGAAAGTTCACAATATAGGCATACCACGGGAGTGAGGCGATAGCAAGGATCGCCTCATCTGGGAAGGTATCTCGAATGGGATCAATCTGCTCAGACTCCTCAGGCTGCTCTAAACGGGAGAGATGATCTGCCACCACATTCTTGACTCCAGGCTTGTCCTTGATCTCAATGTCGAACTCCTGGAGTAGAAGGATCCATCTAGTGAGTCTGGCCTTGGCATCCTTCTTTGCCATGAGGTACCTGATGGCGGTATGATCTGTGTACAAAGTCACTCTAGATCAATGATATAAGATCGAAACTTATCTAGGGCAAACACTACGGCTAGCATCTCCTTCTCTGTGACCGTGTAATTCCGCTAGGCGGAATCCAATGTGCGGCTAGCGTAGTGAATAGCAAATGGAACTCCATCCCTCCTCTGTCCCAGCACTGCCCCTACGGCAAAATCGGAGGCATCCGTCATGATCTCGAATGGGAGAGACCAATCAGGCGGCTGGAGGACAGGAGCCTCAATCACACACTGCTGGAGAGTCGCAAAGGACGAAAGACACTTGTCATCGATAAGGAACTCGGTGTCTTTCGTCAAAAGGTCAGTCAACGGCCGGGCAATCCTGCTGAAATCCTGAATAAATCTCCTATAAAATCCAACGTGCCCCAGGAATGACCGTAGCTGCCTCAAATTGGACGGCGGTGCGAGTTTTCTAATGACATCAACCTTGGTCGGATCAACCTCCATGCCCCTGTTGGAGATGATGTGGCCAAGCACCGTCCCTTGAGTCACCATGAAGTGACTCTTCTCCCAAGATAGAACTAAATGGTACTCAATACATCGCTGGAGTACTCGGTCTAGGCAGTCAAGACAGGAGTCGAATCCGTCGCCGTAGACCGAGAAATCGTCCATGAAGACCTCCAAACACTCCCCCACCGTGTCCGAAAAGATCGACAGCATGCACCTCTGAAAAGTCGCAGGGGCATTGCATAGCCCAAATGGCATGCGTCGAAAGGCATATGTACCAAAGGGACAGGTAAAGGTGGTCTTCTCCTGATCCTCAGGAGCGATGGCCACCTGGTTGTAGCCCGAGTACCCATCCAGGAAGCAATAATGGCTCTTCCCTGCCAGTCTCTCAATGATCTGGTCAATAAAAGGCAGGGGGAAATGGTCCTTCTTGGTGGCCTGGTTGTGTCTCCTGTAGTCAACACAGACCCTCCAAGAGGTGGGTACTCGTGTAGCAATCTCCTTTCCCGACTCACTGATCACAGTCGTGATGCCCGTCTTCTTGGGCACCACATGCAAGGGGCTGACCCACTTGGAGTCGGAAATGGGATAAATGAAATCTGCACTCCACCATTATGATATTTCCTTCATCACAACCTCTCTCAGGTTGGGGTTCAGTCGCCGCTGGAACTCACGCGACGGCTTCGCCCCCTCCTCGAGATAGATATGGTGGGAGCACATTGATGGACTAATCCCATGGAGATCTGCTACGCTCCATCCGATTGCCTTGCGGTTCTTTTCAAGAACCCCATCAAACGGGATTCTTGCTCTCCAGTCAGATCGGCGGAGATGATGACTGGGTACATCTCAGGTTCGCCCGCAAGGAACCGATACTTCAGCGAAGTAGGGAGCGGCTTCAGCTCTGGACAGCTGGGTGCTGGCAAATCTGGCCTCGGAAGAAGGTGCGTGAATGCTGCTAAGTCTGCCAAATCTGCCTGGGAGAAAGAATACGAGCTCTCGTAAACTGGATCTGGAGGAGGCTGCTCAACTGTGCTGTCTCTGATCTGCTCTGCCTCTAACTCCTCCTCATCTGTAGGCTCAGGTGGACTCATGTCTGGCATCTGATCATCACAATCTGCCCAATCAGACTCTGAATCCGAGGGATCTGCATCAAACAAGGTGGCATCAGTACCACCATCACACAAGGTGGCCTCAATACCACCATAACTAGAAACCGTGTCGCGGTCGAGAACCGACTCTGCTGCCTCTGTAGTATCCTGGACCAGGGCTGTGCTCTCCAAGCTCTCCTCTGCTGTCATCTCTGCCTCAGTGGTGTCTGGAAATGAGAGGATGGCCTGTGCTGAAGGGTCTGCCCATGCTGCCTCATCATCTGTGATCACAAAATCACAGTCCTGGTGGATGTCTAGCCCGGCCTCTGTCAGCTGCTCTGTATCTGTGCTGGTCTCTGAGCATGCTCTTTCTCTGGCTCTGTAGTCCTCGACCGTCTCTATCTGTATACTCTCGCCCTCGACGTGAAAGTATACCTTCCCGCTATCATGATCAGTCACCGCCTTGGCAGTGACCAAGAACGGACGACCGAGGATGATGGGGGTATCGGCCACTGAGTCAGGGATCTCCATGTCCAGCACTACGAAGTCCGCGGGGAATTTCAGGCCCTGAATAGTGACGATAACATCTCGCAACAACCCCTTCGGCCTCTTGACAGATCGATCAGCAAACTGAAGGACTGTCCTGCTCTGTCGAAGAGTGCCCAACTCGAAGCGGTCGAGAAGGGCTGCCGGAAGGAGGTTGATAGACGATCCGCTATCCAATAGAGTCCGGTCGAACCTCTGCTCACTAATCTGACATCTGACATACGGGGCTCCTGAATCTGGCCTCTTGGCCGGCAGACGGTTCTGGATCGCAAAGCACGTGGCTTTCGTCAGCACATGTATCTCTGAATGGTGGTTCCTCCTCCTCCTCCTGACTGTGGTCCTATCTCTCAAAGATCGCTGAAGAAGGGGGATGTGCTGCAAAGCCTCCTGAAGGGTCAGCTGTATGTGAAATCTGTCGATCATGCTCTGGCTGAACTCCTCCTGCTCTCTCTTTTTTGGGTCTTTTTCTCTTTTCTTCCCCTTCCCCATCTGAAGGGCTCTAGGGAAGGGGATCACAGGGTCCTTCGCAGATGAAGGACTAGGAAAAGGTCTAGAGGCTCGACGGCCGGATCCGCACATACATCAATCACCACAGTGGGACCAGAAGAAAGTAAACCTTTTCCTTTATTCACAACAGTGTTCTGAGATACATCAACAGGAGGAAAAACAACATCTCTCTCAGAATGAACACCGGTGGCCTCAGTACCACCACGGGCTGGCTCTACTGCTGGACGTCTCGCGGCCTCAGTACCGCGGGCTGGCTCGGCTACTCCAGTGGCATCAGCACCACCTCCTCGAACTGGTGAAGCGGCGGCCTCAGTACCGTCGGTGGAATCAGCATCCTTGGTGGCATCAGTACCACCATCATCATCGTGTGCGGCCTCAGTACCGGCTCTCCCTCCTCCTCATCTGGCGCATGGGTGGATCCTCGAGTCGTCGCTCAGATGAGGCGCCGCTTGCGGGTGCTCTACCGCTCCTAAGTGTAACAAAATCAGCATCAAATAGATCCGAAGACATATCATCAAATGGATCACTAGGAGTGGCATGCTCAATGGAAACTACCTGCTCAGATTTCCTCTTCAGGCTGTTCGGATTCGGCTCTATCTGTGCAGGGATGGCGGCCTTCCCTCTCATCAGGTCCCGCATCTCCTGGCGGAACTCGTCCATCTCCCGTCGAAAAGTAGCCTGCTGATCCGTGAGGAGGCGGGCTATGTTATCCAAGGCGGGGCTCTCCTGGGAGCCTGACGGGTAGCCTCTCTGGTGCTGAGGCTGCTGGAACCGGTGCTGCTGGTGCTGAGAGGGGTAGGAGGTAGGATGCTGCTGCTGGTGTGGCTGGTGAGCCTGCTGCTCATGTCTCCAAGACTATCCCTGCTGCTGATAGGGACGAGGAACGAAGGATGACTGCTGGTGTGGCTGGTAGGCTGGGGGCTGCTGCTGCTGGTGATCCCTCTGCTGGCCATACTGCCCTCCCTGTCCGGATGACTGCTGCTGGGGCTGGGTACCTCCACTCCCCCACCTGAATCCGGGATGATCTCGTCGGATCCCAGGCTGAGGGCGGTCATACCAAATCCCGTTGACATCCATCAACGGCTCTGCATCGAACTGGGCTGGCGGGAGTACTGCTAGAGGCTGATCCGGCTGGTATACCACCATCTGCATGTCTGGAGATGGTGGGGACTGGCAAGAGGGCTGCTGCTGCTGGTACGGCTCCGCTTGTACAAGGTGAACCTGTCTAGGCTGCTGAAAGGAGCTGGAGCGCTGGGACGAGCTGCTGCTGCCGCCGGTATCGCCTCGCGACTGAAGACGGGGCTGGGAAGCCGTCTGTGCCTCCTGGAGACACATGAGCTAGGTCTTCATGTCGCTCAGAGTCTGTGCCATCTGCTCCATCTGAGTGATGCCCTGGCACTGCTTCTTCTAGATCAGCTCCATGCAGTCCAACTTCTCGTTGATGATACCCATATCCGCAGCGGACGACTCTGCCTGTGCTGCTGCAACTGCGGATGAACTGGATGGACCGGCATTGACCCGTGCTATCCTCTGGTACTGCATGGGTCCTGGATGCTGCTGGGGTCTCCCCTGAGTGTACAACCGGGTCTGGGACATCACCATATAGTTCTCGGCCATCTCCTCGAAGATGGCCCAGACCTGGTCGTGATCCTTGGCGAAATAGGACCCGCCACAAGAAGCATTCACCAGGCCCTGGAGCTCTGGTGTCAGCCCACTGAAGAAGCTCTGCACAAGGTTCGGCTTCGAGATATCATGGTGCGGGCATCGGTCTGTGAGCTCACGGAACCTCTCCCATGCCTCATGGAATTGCTCGTTGGGGAGCATGGAGAAGTTGCTGATCAGGTCCCTCGCTGCATTGGTCCGCCCGAGTGGATAGTACTTGTTCAAGTACTCGGTGCGGAGCTGCTCCCAGGTGTAAACAAACTTCCCCAAATGCTTCAGCCAGGTGGCTGCTCTGTCTGCTTGGGAGAAGGGGAAGGCGATCATCCGAATCGTATCCTGGTCCACATGGCGGTCGTGGACAGTACTGCAGATCATTAAGAACTCCTGGAGGTGGAGATGGGGCTCCTCGGTGGCAAGTCCGTGAAAACGGGGAAGCATCTGCAGGGTGTTCGGGGGAACTTAAAGTCCCCCACGATAGCAGGCACCACCACCCAATGATGCATCAATGTAGATCCGGGGTTGTGCAACTCCCGCATCGGTCTCGGTGGTCCTCCTGCTGCGGCAGCTGCCGCTGCGGCGGTGACTGCTGCTGCCGCTGCGGCTGCTGCAGCTCGTGCCTCTGCATCTGGTCCGTCCTCAGGCTCGCTCTGATCTCTCTCTGCTCTGAGTCGCTCCAACTCTCTCCTCATCTCAATCATGAAAGCTTCCTGATCCCTCAGCTGCTGCTGCACTGTCTCTAACGAGGCGATCAGGGTGGAGTTGATCGCTCCCTGGCCCATCACGATGTGCTCTGTCCTGGAGCGGTCCTCTGAACTACCGGCCATGACGTCTGCAAAATCAAATGAGCCATACTCAGGTGCTGTCAAATCTATTCTCTCCTCTGGCTCATATCTCTCAGAACCGAAAGAAAGGGGGTCGAGGGGGAACAGGGCGGAATCATACTCGGGCTCGGAGAACTGGTCTCGGCTCTCGCGGGCCAACCTAGATGATTGGGTAGACGTGCCCGAAAGCGGTGCAGCCAGAGGCTGCCTAAGAGAGCGTCTACCCATCATCGTGATCTGGTCGAGTAGTGCGGATGGGATCTGGAGAAACTATGATCAGAATGCAAACTCCCGGTTCACCAACGCAACGCGAGCTGAAGACCGTAAAAGCTCGGTCAAATTATCTTGTCAATTTTTATTAGGTGAACACACAAGATATCAGAGCGCTTACGTGACCTGTTAGGATACCCGATACTATCCCAACCGACTGGCCCGCACGGAAGAGTCGGTAGTCAGCTGGAAATAGCACCGGAGGGCTCTACCTAGGGTGCGGGTCACTCTCTCGCGCAATCAAACCAAACAAGGAGGGGGTTGCTCTCCCCAAGACAAATTTTTAAGGTGAGCGTCTTTTAGGGTCAATAGTTTTAGCCAGTCCCAATTTTATGGTTTTTCTTTTTAATATTTTTCAAATAAAAACAAACGCCTAACGAATTTTTCGGTTCTCCTGATTATTAGGTCCAAAACAGGGGGGAGAAGAAAAAGTCGATGCACGATAAATCAGTGATGCATGCAAAGTCAGAAAGGCGTACCTGTCTCCAGCACTCTACATGCAATATGATCCGCGCATAAATGTAAAGACAGAAAATAAACTACCTAAATGATGCAGCGATGAAAATCGAGTCCTAGATGAGCAAGTTCTACTCGCAGAACCGTCTAACTGGTCACCGTCCTACAGGCCAAAGGTCCGGTCTTGGTCTACCCCTCCTCTGCCCGACAAATCGGGGGTAGGAGAAAGCGCTTTGTGGGGTAGACTACGACACGTAAGCCACGAAGGAAAATGAGTCAGTTATTTTTATTAATTGATTATTAGTAGGTCCAATTAAGCGCACAATAGGGACATGCAGATAATTAAGTGTGGGGACCCTACTAATTACGGCACAAGCAAGTATAAAATCCTAAATCTAGGGGCTCTATCAAAAACCGCGTAAACACCGGAAAAGGCAGCTAAAAAGAAAAGAAAATAAAACCGCGAGAAAAGCCGCGAAAAACTCCTAAGGGTCCCCCGAGCACACCGGTGCTCGGCGAAACAGACCCGCTAGTTCAACCACAGTCCAAAGGTCCAGTCTCTGAGTCCCTGTATTATTACAATAATAATCAGAATAAAAATAAAAAATCTAACTAAACCTCTCCCACTCAACTCTCTCTCTCTCGCTCTCTCCTGCGGCTCCGTAAAGAAGGAAGCCGCCTCCAAGTCCTGCGGTTGCGTCGGCTCCTCGAAAGTCACCTCTGCGGTCCTCGGGCCCTCGCAAGAAATAGAGACAAGTGGTCAGACCAAAATAATCAAATAATGATAAGAGAAATAAATGGAAATAAAATGAGGGTATATATGCAAAAATCAAAATAAAATAAACACTCAAAATAAAACAAGAATAAAAACAAAAGAAAAGAAAATAAAACAAAATAAAACAAAAATGAAATATAAACAAAAAGCCGCGAAAAAGCCGCGAGCTCTGAAAGAGCCGCGAAAAGCTACGAAAACAAAAATGAAAATAAAAATAAAAACTACTAAGCCGTGCTCCCCGGCAACGACGCCATTCTGATGAGCGATCTGAGCGACTAAGGTAAAGGAGCTAATCGGTCGTCGCGACCTCGGTCACTCGATCGTGTCGATCAAGAAAAAGTAGACCACCAAGAGAGATAAAATCAATCAAAAATAAGCTAGCGGTCTCGCTATTTATTTAACCTGGTATAGCGACCAGGGTCGAACACAAAGAGCACGGGTTGGCCTCTCGGCCTACGAAATAGTCAAAAAGAGAAATAAAATAAAAGAAGAAAATATTTTTGGTGGTTTTTAATTGTTTTATATTTTTATTGGATTTTTAATGTGTAAGAAAATAATAAAAGCTAATAAACTACTCACTTCAATAATTTATTAAAAGCACTAGAAATCAACCAAAAATTCAAACAAAAATATTTTTATGTGTTTTATAATTTTTAGCGTTTTTGGTGAATTTTTGGGATTTTTCTGAGATTTATTTAATTTTCTAAAAATCAAAAAGTGACTGAAATGAAAGGTACTGTCCAGCCGAGTTAAAAAGGCCTAAATAAAATATCTAAAAGCCCCAACTTAGCTGGGAGTAATTTTCCTGTAAAGAGAATACAACAAGAAAAATTTAGGCACCTATTTTATTATTTTTGGATTTTTGGTTTAATTATTAAAATTTTTATAAGAATTTGGATGTTTTTCAATTTTTAGGTGTTTTAGATGATGAAAAATAGCCAAAATTGGTTAGAAAATCAAGATAAGCAAAAAAATAGTAGACAATTTTTTTGGAATTTTTAAAAGAGTTTTAATATTTTTTGGGGTTTTTAAAGTTAGACAGTAACAAAAATAGATGTCTTTGATTTTCTAAAAATATCAAACAGTGATGAAAATGTCTCCAAAATTTATAGAATATTTTACATCATGGCAGGAGCCATGTGTCTAATTTTCATTAAATTTGGAGGTGATTTGCTATTTTATTCAAAAATAAAAAGGGGGCATAGTGCACAGGGACCAAAGTGCAAATACCCGAAAGTCTGGGGGGTCTGGTGCAATTTACCCAACGAAACACGTGCTACGCACGTGCCTGGGGCACTCAGGGACCCAAATGTAAGAAAAATAAGTTCCGAGGGCTGTTTGGTAACAGGTACCAAAAGCCCAGGGGCTTATCTGCAAATATCCCAAAAAATCACGCACATGTTCAAATGTATCACGCACAAGGGTATAAATGCAAATATATAAAAACTTTCATTCATTAAGGAACAACCAGAACTACAAGGGCATGTATTGCAAATAAACCAGAAAGCACGTGTCGAAGCACATGTCATACAACGCACAGGGGCATAAATGCAAACTAAGTAGAGTACGGGGTCCTCTATGCAATAATACCAAAAACTAAACAACTGGATTAACTAATTACAGGACTAACTATGAAATGCAATAAACAGAAGGGCCTAAGGGTAGTTTACCCTTTATTAATGGAGCGGCTGGATGGAGGGCACGTGGATCATCTGACGGTTGGGAATAACAGGCGCTCCACAGCTGGGCTCCTCTGGCGAATCCGACGGTGAGGGTCAAGCCACGTGGTGCATCGGACGGGCGTGGCTCTCTGTGGCTAACCCTCGAGCATCAGGCGGTCCAGATCTATCCACCTCAGATCGAACGATGACTGTTGCTCCTGAACGGACGGCGCAGATGAACCTGGAGCGAGAGGGATGATCGGACGACGTCTGAAGGTCGAGGAAGAACAGGTGGCCGGTGAACTTCGCCGGCCCAATGCGTGCGCTCCTGACCTCCTCGCGGGGCGCTGGTGATCGGGAAAGGTCTGGCGTGGGCCTCCGCGTCGGATGGGGGTCTCCGATGACCCGGCCGAGCTCCGAGGAGCTCCGGCGAGGTCGGCGGAGCTGCGCCTCCTGGTTTGATGTCGAAGGACCTCAGACGTCCTTCTTTGAACCTGCAAAACAGTCCAGAAGACTCGCGGGTCGAGGGCAAACTGCCTCGACGCGGTTAGGCGGGGTGACGGTGGACGATGGGGCGATATGGACGAGCTCCGGCGAAGGGGGGACGGTAAAGCTCGAATCCCAGCTCCTGTGCGAGCTGGGTTGGATGGAGGTATGGAGAAGGTGCGTGGGAAGGAGGCGAGGGCGATGGTGAAGCCCGATGATCGATTGGGGGTCAGTCGTGGAAGGAATCGACGATGGACGGCGGAGCGGCGATTTGGGGGTAATGGGAAATCAACGAAAAGGGAAAGCCTAAGAGGTTACCTGGGTGGACGAGGAGACTGGGGATGAGCTTGCGCAGCTCTGGGTCGTCGCCTCGAGGAGCGTCTCCCTCCGAGGTGATGCTCCTGCAGGTGGCGGAGCAAGGCGGCGATGCTCGCCGGATCAGTGGTCTCTCTTCCTCTCCTCGCTTCGACAGCACCGGACGCGAGCTGTCACTCTCGCGCACACACTGGAGCTCACTGGGGGTGGAATCAAATGACCAAAGATGAGATTCGAGGTGGCGGAGCTCGAGCTAAATATGGGTGCAGGTCCGGCTAGAAGAGGTCGGGTAGGGCGATCGAGCGTGCAGATCCCGATGTGGATACCCCGGCGAGGGTCTCGGATGTAGCATTAAGGAGTCGGACCCGGGGTTTAGGTGGTAGGCGATCGGGTTTAGCGGGGAAAAATCCGAGAAGATGGGTACCCGCTAAGGACCCGTGCGAAGTGGTCCTGGGGGGTGGTAGTTGACCGGGCGGTCAACAATCCCTAGGACCAATGAGAAAAGGCCACGTGGCTGGATTTTGAAAATGAATTTAAGAGTAGCAAATGGCCGAATTAGTGAAAACTTAAAACATGAAATATTTTTATTTTATTTTTTTCTATTTTTTGTGATTTTTAATTAATTTTTCAAAGTAAAAATAAGGTATATACATAGTAGGGTTGGATATAGGTATATATACACTATATGGTATTTTAATTTTTGATTTTTTAATGTTTATTTTTGTACAATTTTATTCCTATTTTATATTTTATTTATTTTCATTATAAAATAAGGAATAAAAAGATATTATTATTTTATTTTAATTATTTATTTACATAGGTGAAATAAATACATATATACATTTATATACATGGTATATTTACAATATATTTTTGTGTTTTTAATTTTGTTATTTTTATTTTGTTTTTGTTTTAATTGATTTAATTTATTTACATTATATAATATAGGATATTTACAAAAATTTTGGAAATTAGTTTTATTTATTTATAAGGCTTAAATAATTAAGCGGATGGTCTACAAACAAGGTGACTATACAAGTTGTGTTTTTGTTTTCTTTTTAATTTTTAAATTTTTATTTTGATTTTATATTTATAAATATATACAAATATTTACAAGCCTATTTTTGTGAGGAATATACTTTTTATTTTATTTACACACATGAGCCCCTATCTCCCTCTACTTTGGCTTTTATGCGGTCAGGCCCATGCTGAGCCCTCCCTTGGGTTAGGTTGCTCAATATTTATTCTAAATATTTCCCTCTTTTTCTTTTTAATCTTTATTCTTTTATTTTTGCACAAAAACATGCTAATTATAAGTTTTTACACAATGCATGCTTTTGGTAATTATTTGTATTTACACATATCTACATGCATTTACAAAGGTTTTTGTAGCTAAAATTTAAGAATAAAGAGTGATGAATGAGTATTCATCACGGCACCTGCGCCTGCTGCTCCTTTCGATTTTTTTATTTTTATTTTTCTTTTTTTTCAGCTGTAATGATAAGGGAAAAAACCCTTTTTTTGTTTTAATTTTGTTTGTTTTATATTTTTAATTTTTTTTTTAAATTTTCTTTAAACAGGAGATGAAATGAATGTGGAGTGAGAGCAAAAAATGTTATGATAGTGGTGAATGATTAAACAAATGGAGGGTGTATGGGTGGTAATGTGATGTGCTAAAAAACAAATTGCAAATAAACAAATGATGACGAGAAGATGAAAATAAAATTACCTAAGATGGACGGTCGCCTATGGTGTGCTCTCGTGAGAACGGTCTTCGCTCAAATTGCCGGCGTGCGATGAGCTCGAGCAGCGTGCGGATGCGGCTGCGATGTTGGCCAAAAAGTCAACGGATCTCACCGGAGAGAGGGCCGTCGTCGCTCGACCGCGGTTGCGTCGCTGTCACCGATTCAACTCAGGGAACTAGGCTCTCCTCACATAAAGATGGATCAAAGGCAAAATTGAGGAGAATGACATGTATATAAAGATGATGGAATGAGAGATTATTAAAATGGTGGGAGGTTATTTTATTAATGGAGTTGAATGGGAGGTTTAAGAAATGGTGGGGTTGAATGGAGGTTGGTGGTAGAAGAGAGTTGAATGGTGGTTATTGTAGAGAATGTAAAATAATTAAATAAATAAAATGAAATAAAGTAGGCTACTTTAAATACAACAAAATAAAGAAGGAAAAAATAGTGGTGAATTTACAAGTGAATACAAAACACCATGTACATTTTTTTGTCTTTTTAATAAGAGATATTTACAACGGAAAAAATACAATAAAATAATATAAATAAAATACAACACAAGCATGATTTTTTTTGTATTTTTTAGAAATTAAGAAAGGTAAAATAAAAAATGAACAAAGAATGAATATATACATAATATAAATGTACATCTAGGTCCCAAAACCCAACTTTTGCAAACGAGCTCCGATTTTAATGAAACCACTCTGTTGTATAGATAATTTTCTAACTTGAACTTTAAAAGTGAGTTTGGTGAATTTGGAGTTCATACGGAGCGGGAATTCAGCTTGGAAGTTGGACTTTACGGCTTTTTCTCTTTAAGATCTAGGAGCATTTATTTGAGATGAAATTGTTTTGTATTTTTGTATTTTTATATACATTTTTATAAACAAGTTAGAGAAAGAATTAGGCAAAAAGGAGTTGAAATGAAATTATTAAAAATAAATGAAGTTTTAGGCTATTTACATGTGAGAAACTCCTTTGATTTTTGCGGCTTTTTATTGTTAATTTATTTTGTAGAATCTAATATACAATAATTAATGTATTTTATTTACAAGAGTCATTTTGTTAATTTATGGATTTTATGGACATTTATTTGGGCTTTTACTCAGGGATTTTGCTAAGATCAAGATATTGCGATGATGAATCGCGGATTCATCACCCCCCTATACTTAAACTTTGCTAGTCCTCGAGCAAATAAAGAATGAATAAGTTGGGTTAACCCCTGACTGTGCATGTGAATACAAGACTTGATCCATTCAAGAACTCTCGGTTTTAGAGATCCTAAAATTCTAAACTGAACCAAGCTCTAGTCAAAAGGTACCCAATTTCCCTAATCATCAGACTCTCTTTGTATACATATAAAGTAGGGATATGACTTTAAGTGTTGACCGCAGTTACAAGAGTAGAGTCACAACGTCACCCAAGGTTCCAGTCCAAGAGACTCTCCTAAGGACCCGATCCTCAACACTAGGGAATAAACCATTTCTTGCATCCAATCCACCGTCTCTTTAGTTGTCAGACTTAAAAGTGTAGATGGCAGGCCAGTTGATGGAGGGTATAGGATTGTGTCATTTCTTCTCTCCCTCTCATTGGAACAAGGATCCTCTCAAGTGCCTTATTACGCAACACATTTTTTTGGTGTTGATCAGTGCGTCCGTCAAGAGAAGTTGGAGCCGTCTGCACTTGTTTTCCTGGGAGTACACCGGGGTTTGCCTTTTTTGAGTGCCTATCGTACCTTCTACACCCAGACTTGTAGCATTTACGATGCAGAGCCCTTTTTTGGTGCAAGCCCGACTCATGGTCCTAATAGCGGTGGTCCAAATGGACACTTTGAAATGGTTGGGAGTGCTCGCCTTTGGTGGAAGCTCTTTTGATAATTGACTTTGTGGAATGAGAGCTTTTCTTTGACATTTCATTGCTTTGTAGTATTTGTGGCTAGCTCCACTGCTTTTACCAAGAGTTGGCGCACACTGATCAACATTTTTTTATTTTATCACACCCTGGCACATAGGTAAATGTTAAGAGATAGTACAAGAACCATGTTCTCATACTGGCTAAATGTGCTGACACTCAGGTTTCATGAAGCCTTCATTGATTTTATCCCATCCTCGAGCATCATTAAATCAAGTCCAAACTCAAATCCTCATCCCAGTTCCTCAAGTGAAATTACAACTCATCTCATCATAACTGCAGTCGTGTACATGAGGTGCTGATCATATTCTTAAGGTAGAGACTAAGCATGCAATATAGCACACAAATCTTCCAAACTAGGGAAATGTGTATAATTTAGTCCAAGGACCCTAATGACTAAGGCTGGTTAACTCAAAATCTCGAGACCCTATAAACCAAGTGTTCTTAAAACATCACTAGTCTTGTGTGAAAGTGAATTGTGTCAGGGATTAAACCAACTTATTAGTTAGTTTTTTAGTTTTTTTTATGATGATTGATTGATTTTTTTTAAGTTTTAGAAAAAATTTTTTTCAAAAAGTTTTTTTTGACAAACAAAGACAAAGAAGTTTTTTTTGTTAGAAAAGTTTAGCTTTTTTTCTTTTTTTTTCAAGAGTTTTTTTTTGAAAAAAAATAGATAAATAAGAAAAGATTTTTTTTGAAAAAATTTTTTTAAGAGGATTTTTTTAAAAAGTTTTTTTAGCAAATAATGAAAAGAGTTTTTTTAGGAAAAAGTTTTTTTTGTTGTTTTTTACCCTACCCATCCCATAATTATTGTATAATATATACAAAAAATACGTGAAAGTACGAGCTATGGGGAAAGTATATATGTAATATATACATGCCCCCCTATACTTAGCTTGTGCTATGTCCTCATGGCACTAGGTGACAAAAAGACATAGCTCGTACTAAGCGTAGGAAAGCTAAAATAATAAAAAAAGTATAGAAGTCGATCTGCCCCCCTATACTTAGGCTCTGGTCAGCCTAAGTGTAGAAGAAGAGCAAAAATAGGGCGGACAAGGTCAAGAGGAGAAATGATGAGTATATACACATGGCGGGCATCGGTCCCCCCTATACTTAGGCTTTGGTCAGCCTAAGTACAGGACAAGAGTAAGTGTGAGAACCGATGTGATCTCGAGAATATACAAAGAAGGGAGAATATGTACAAGAGTAATTGAATCTTCTAAGATGTTGAATCTTGATGCTGCATCTTCATGAAGAGTAATAAGATGTATCTGCTCTGTGATCACTCTGTATGAAGTTGATGACCTCGACTTGGACTAACTGCTCTTTCAAATCAACAAAATGCTTCAACAGTTGTCCATTCACCACATGAGATTGTGCACCATCTGTGAGATCAGCTATCTCTACACTTCCATTCTCGTGCACTTTCTTAACCACAAAGGGACCTGTCCATTTAGATTTGAGCTTCCCATGGAACATCTTCAACCTGGCATTGAACAACCATACCTTTTGCCCAGGGACAAAGTCTTTGCACCTAATGTGTTGATCATGCCATCTCTTTACTTTATCCTTATAAATCAAATTGTTGTCATATGCCCTGTTTCGGATTTCCACGAGCTCGTTCAAGTTCAAGTCTCGGCAAAGCTTCCCTAGGTGACAACTCCAGTTAATCTTCTTAATTGCCCATTCGGATTTATGAATCAATTCTGCGGGCAAATGGCATGGCTTGCCATAGATCATTCTAAATGGTAAAGTACCCAATGGTGTCTTGTAGGCTGTCCTATAGGCCTACAGAACTTGGTCCAAAAGCTGAGACCAGTTCTTCCTATCGGGACGAACCAATTTCTGCAAAATACTCTTCACCTCTCTGTTCGAAACCTCTGCCATGCCGTTGGACTGTGGGTTGTAAGGACTAGTAACTCTATAATCAAATCCATAGTCCTTAGCTAAAGATCTCATATCTCGGTTCACAAAGTGGCTACCCCCATCAGATATCAAAACTTTTGGCACCCCGAACCTAGCAATAATATGGTCTCTCACAAACTTACAGACAGTCTTGCTGTCTGCGGTTCGGGTTGGGATAGCCTCCACCCACCTAGATAGATAGTCAACCGCTAACAATATGTACTCATGTCCATGGCTGTTGGGAAAGGGACCCATAAAATCTATGCCCCATGCATCAAAAACATCACAGATAATCATCAGTTGCATAGGCATCTCATCTCTCTGTCCAATTGTCCCTCCCATCCTTTGACAAATCGGGTACGACCATACAAAATCAATGGCATCTCTAAACAAGGTCGGCCAATACAATCCACATTGAAGTACTTTGTAAGCGGTTCTCTTTCCCGAATGGTGTCCTCCAGCCTCAAGTGAATGACAATATGTGAGGACACTATGGTATTCCTCCTGAGGAATACACCTTCTCCAAACACAATCCGGTCCTTCGAAGAAAAGGAAAGGATCTTCCCAGTGGTATCTCCTCGAATCCGACTTCAGTCGATCAATGCTGCTCCTAGTCCAACCATGGGGAACTTGCTTGGAGACAAGATAGTTCACCATGTTGGCATACCACGGGAGTGAGTCAATAACACAAATTGACTCATCTGGGAAGGTCTCTCTAATTCGCTCATGATCTGGAGAATCCTTAAGTTCAATCCGAGAAAGGTGATCAGCCACAACATTCTTCACTCCAGGTTTATCTTTTATCTCCAAATCAAATTCCTGGAGGAGTAAAATCCACCTAAGAAGACGCACCTTCGCATCCTTCTTTTCCATTAAGTATCGAATGGTTGTGTGATCAGTAGAAATTGTCACCTTAGAGCCCAAAATATATGATCTGAACTTCTCGAGGGCCCATACTACCGCGAGCATTTCCTTTTCAGTCACTGTATAATTTTTCTGTGTAGGATCTAAAACTTTACTCGCATAGTGAATCGCAAACGGAATCCCCTCTCGCTGTTGTCCTAACACAGCTCCTATAGCGAAATCTGAAGCGTCAGTCATGATCTCGAAGGGGAGAGACCAGTCAGGAGCTTGTAGGATAGGCGAGGCACAAATCTTCCTTTTCAAGAGCTCAAAGGCCTCCAGACACATGTGATCTACAACGAACTCTGTGTCTTTCCCTAAGAGCTCAGTCAGTGGGCGGGAGATCTTTGAAAAATCTTGAATGAATCTCCTATAGAATCCAACATGTCCTAAAAATGATCGCACTGACTTTACGTTGGTAGGTGGATCGAGTTTCTTGACCACCTCCACCTTGGCAGGGTCAACCTCCATTCCCCTTTTGGAGTTGACATGCCCCAACACGATACCCTCCGTCACCATAAAGTGACTCTTCTCCCAGGAGAGTACCAGATTCACCTCTCTACACCTCTTGAGGACTCGGTCCAAGTGCGCTAAACATGTATCAAAAGAATCACCATGGACCGAGAAGTCATCCATGAACACTTCCAGGAAATCTCCCACCATCTTGGCAAATATGGCTATCATACACCGCTGAAATGTGCCCGGGGCATTGCAGAGCCCGAATGGCATGCGTCTGAAAGCATAAGTGCCGAATGGACATGTGAATGTGGTCTTTTCCTGGTCCTCAGGGGCTATGGCCACCTGGTTGTAGCCTGAGTACCCGTAAAGAAAACAGAAGAACTCTTTCCCTGCAAGTCTCTCCAAGATCTGATCAATAAAAGGCAAGGGAAAGTGATCTTTCTTGGTCGCGGCATTCAGGCGCCTGTAGTCAACACAGACACACCATGACGTGGGTACTCGTGTCACGATCTCTACCCCCTCCTCGTTGGTGACCATCTGAATTCCCGACTTCTTCGGGACAACATGAAGTGGGGCCACCCACTTGGAGTCAGAAATAGGGTATATAAAACCTGCTTTGCACCATTTCTCAATTTCTTTCTTCACCACTTCCCGTAGATTGGGGTTAAGTCTCCTCTGAAACTCACGGGAAGGTCTCACGTTATCCTCAGTAAAAATGTGGTGCGAGAAGAGAGTGGGGTTGATGCCCACGAGATCCGACACTGTCCAGCCTATTGCTTTGCGGTTCCTCTCTAAGACTTCTAACAACCTAGACTCCTGTTCTAAAGTCAAGTCTGAGCTAATGATGACAGGATATCTCTCTTTGGGTCCCACAAGAAAGGCATACTTAAGTGTAGGAGGTAGTGATTTCAGTTCTGGCAATGTGGTATCATCAAGCAGATCTGGTTGAACTGAATCTGAATCTGGTTCCGTGCTGCATGAAGGTGGGCTAATCTGAGTAGTACTCGCCACCAAATCAGAAGTATCGGGAGTTGGATCGTCAAAAGTATCCAAACAATCAGCAAAAGTCACGTCCGACTCGTCATCTATATCCCATAATTGTTCCGAAGAGGATGGAACTGACAGATCCGGATGAATCTCTATGTCATCATGAGAATAGGTTGATGCATCTCTAGTAAAATCAGACAACACCTGGCAAACTGCATCATGCACTATATCCTCTCCAGATGAAAGGGTCTCGCTCTGTCCTGAAGGAATCTGTCCCCAAATCCCAACTGTGCTAATCAAACTGCAATCTGCCTCTGAAGATGAGTACTCTGTGCTACTCTCTGAATCGGGTCGCTGACACTTGGTTTGCTTCATCTCAAGGTTCACTTCTCCGCCTGGAGAACGGAACTTCATCATTCCCGTACCATAATCGAAAGTTGCGTCTGCGGTCCTAAGGAAGGGTCGCCTGAGAATGATCTGAGATTCCCTCCAATGATTGGGGGTCTCCATGTCCAAGACTGTGAAGTCCACCTGATAGTTCTGCCCCTCAATCGAGATAACGACGTTCTTCACTTCTCCCTTAGGTCTCTTCACTGAACGATCTGCGAATTGGAGTAAAGCTCTAGATTTGCGAAGTGGTCCCAACTCCAATTTGTGATATAAGGCTAAGGGAAGTAAGTTGATCGAAGAACCGTTATCTAAGAGTGTGCGTGCAAATGCAATGTCGTCAATACGACTCTCCACATAGTGAGCACCCATGTCTCTCTTTTTCTTTGGCAAAGTCTGATTCTTGAGACAATAGGTTGTGGCTACTGATAAGACATGTGTCTTTATATTTTGGTTATCTTTCTTCCTGCTAACCCTTGTAGGTGTGCATCTCACCCTAAGGTATTTTTGGAGGGCAGGATGGTTAGCCACATATTCATCAAATGGCACCTTAACTGTGATGTTTTCTTTACAAAACCGTGCCATATAGGGGTCATCTTTCTGAATCTTTATGGCACCTTAACTGTGATGTTTTCTTTACAAAACCGTGCCATATCGGGGTCATCTTTCTGAATCTTTTTGATGCGCTTTCCTGCCGTAAGAGCACAGGGGAAAGGGATTGAAGATAGGGAAACAGAGGATGAAGAGTCTGAATCATGAACTGAAAGATCATTCTTTGACTTAACGGAAACGGAGTTCTTCGTACAAGAATCTTTTTGATGCAACATGGACTCAAAATCTAGACTATCTACTAAAGGTTGTGGAATAGAAGATGGAGTGGTATCTGCCACAACCGGAGATGCAAGGTCCTCCGTAGACTCAGAAGAATATCCATGCTGACGATGCTGCATACGTGCTCTCCTCCTCCTCTCGGCTCCCTGAGTGGAAATCCTCGAATGGTGCTGATGGGGCTCTGAAATATGATGCCTCTCCTCCTCGTCCTCTGAAGACTCCTCAGGTAGAGCTCCAGAGATGCCCCTCCTCGTGTCCCTCGCCCGGTCAGGTACGACCACGGTCCTTCCGCTACTGAGTGACATGTGGTTAGCCTCGTCACACGAAAGAATCTCATGTTCAGATTTAGGAGATGCTGAATAGTATACCTGACCAAAGTTCTGCTGAGAACTAGAACGGTTCAGGCTATTTGGGTTAGCCTGAACTTGGGCTGGGATAGAGGTAGAGGGTGCAGTCTGCTCGTCTCGCCATCTGGACAGGCGGTTGACATCCACCCGTAAGTCTTGAATCTCGTTCCTGTTGGAACGTATCTCGTCGAGTATCTGCTACTGAATATCCATGGGACTAGACGATGAAGGAAGTGGATAAGACTGGGAAGAAGGACGGGAAGACTGGCCCTGCTGGCCAGTGTACTGCCTCTGCTGCTGCTGCTGCTGGGGTTGCGGGCCCTGCTGGCCCGTCTGGTAATGGCCCTGTCGGCCATACTGCTGGTACTGCTGCCTCTGTTGCTGGGGTGGATGGAATCCAGGGCTCTGCTGTGAAGGAGGTGGTGCGGAGGTGAATGCGGTGTTGTGAAAAGTCGGGGGACGCTGATAGGTCTGTCGGTCTCCCGTACTTCCCTGCCTGGCAGGGTCCTGAGTATACCATATCCCATTCACCTCCCAAACTGGTGGAGGCTCCTCCTGGACTGTCTCTGCTACTGGAGGTGGCTGCTGGAAAGAGTGGGTGTAGGATTGGTCCTGCTCCCACGGCTGGGGTTGCCCTGACACCAACTGCTCCTGAACATGGTGAACTCGGTATACGGGAGCAGAGGGTGTAGTCACGGCGGGTATCCTTATCTTAGATACCTTCTCAGTCAACTCCTCCATCTATTTTGGAAGTTTGGAGACGCTCCGGTCTAACTCATCAATCCTCCTGTCAATCTTCTCGACCACAGTAAGATTGTCTGCAAGAAGTCCCATGCTAGGAATCACGTCCTGAGAGAGATCGACTATAGCTGATTTTCTCCCTCCAAATGAGAGTGAACTGGGGGATAGTGTATAGGCCCTGCAGGCCATCTGTGAGCGGCTAGTTTCAGCCATCTGCTCGAATACCCTCCAGACGGTATCCGCTCCTCGTGATGTATAGCTGCCTCCACAGGCAGCGCTCACTAAACCCTGCATCTCAGGGTTGAGACCAGTGAAGAAGGATTGGACCAAGATGTTGTCATCTAATCCATGACAAGGACACTTTTGCAGGATGTCCTTGAATCTTTCCCAAGCATCACAGAAGGCTTCATGGGGTAACTGGGAAAAACTTGTAATTCGCGTCCTCATCATGTTAGTTCTACTCAACGGGTAGAACTTATTTAGGAATAGGTCCTTGAACTGGGCATAAGGGGTGACGATGATTCCAAGATTCTTCACCCAGTAATCGGCTTTTCCACCCAAGGCAAATGGAAGGGCTTTGAGCCTAATATAATCCTGCCTAACATTATTATGTTTGAGGTTAGCACAGATGAGCTCAAAGTCCCTTAGGAATGCATATGGCTCCTCAGAAGCATTCCCATCAAAATGTGGCAGCAGGTTCAGAAAATGCGGCTTCAATTCAAAGTCAACAGTGGGTTCAGCCGGACTCAAGTAGTTATGAATTTGATATTGTCCGGGGTTATATGGCGCATCCATTGGTAGTTGGACCCCAACATTTAACTGTCCCAACTGAGCTCTCAGTAATGCTTGTTGCTGCTCAGATGCAGCTAATCGGGCTAGTATACTTCTCATCGGGTCTTCATGGTTCTCTTCTTCCTCTTATTTCTTCTTTGGCATTTTACTCGAATCTTCTTTATGTCCTAAATCAGCAATGTTTTCTTGATTAGAAGAGGATTTATGAATCATGATATTCTCACCAAGGCGATGGTCTTCCTCGGTGAGGTGGGAAGAGAGAAATGGAATGGTTTGAGGGTAACCATCCCGAGAGTGAGTGATCCTGGGCTCAAGAGGGTCATGAGTCCAGGTTGGTCCAAGTTGCGCTTGGACCTTTGAAGACGTACTTTTTGAAGGGTTCAACGAGAGATTCGCAAAGTCCGAATAAATATCCCCCCAATTAGTCATCTTCGATGTCAAAAGAACCGATTAGATCACGATATTCAATGAGGCACTAGTTCTACGGTGCACGTAAATGTGCGGAGTGAACTCACACAATACAAACGCAATTCAAACCCCCAATTTCACCAACTCAACACATGATGGCCGTAAGAGTTCGGCCGATTTATCTGGTCAATTTTAGTTGGTGAGAATACAATCTTGGAAAGATTAACGAGCTGTAAGGTGCCTGTATTTTCCTACAGACTGGCCCAGTTCTTACGACTAGTTTGACCTACTTTCAGCCAGTATAGGAGTAAGTACGGACCGTATAAATACGACTACTCGTTCCTTGAGGACTAATGCCTGGGCACAAACAAATTTGATTCTATACTACCGTGTGCCTGATCTTAAATTTCGTCACTCAAGTCGAGCCCCACCCTCACCGGAGAGTGAAACAGGCTCGACACACCACAAATAATGTCCAAATCTTTTTACACACGCGAGCTCTCAAACAAGAGCCGCTATAAAGAGCAAGCTAAATAACTACAAAATTTACATAAGCTCTCTCAAAAATAAATAAATTATCCTCGCACTTCAGCAGTCGGCGCTCCTCGCGTCCGTCGACCTCCGATGCACTCCAAGTCCACCGGACCCTCGCAAGGAAAATGAAATTTATATTAGAGAGATAAACAACAAGATATATACAAAAATATAAAGAGAAATAATTGCAAAAAAATGGAATAAATACAAGTGGCTCGGGGGTCAGACTACCCGAGTAAATGGAAATCTAAATCTAAATTTTTAAACCAATCCCTAAGCCGTTTGCCTCCCCGGCAACGGCGCCATCTGACGAGTCGCTAAATACGATGTTTAATTCGTGTTCGTTGTAATACGTGTACTTAGCGATTCGGTCAGAACCGAGAGGAGATCTCCGTGAAGAGTGTCTCGGCTTTAATTTATATCCCGGGCAAGTCCGGGGTCGAACACATGGAGGCAAAGTAACAACTTCGGTTTTAATTCGAAAGTTTAGATCTAGATATCCAATGCGGTATTTTTAGATTTTTTAATGCAAAAAGAAATACAAGCAAGATGCGGTTGAATTAAAACACTAAGAAAACACACAACAAGACCAAATTAATTATAATGTCAAGTTAGTCAATTTAGCCAAATTATATTTTTTCTAGAGTCTTAATCCAGAGATGAATGCAAGGTACTTTTTTTGGAATTTTATGGGTTAAGATGCAATAAATAAAAATGCACACTTTTTATGGGTTTTTTCACAATTTATCACACAAACAGTAAGCAAAAATTATGAAAAAATTTCTGGAATTAAAACATGATGCAAGAAAGCTATAGTAATTTTTTTGGAATTTTTTGACGAGTTATGAATTTTTTATGGATTTTTTAGTGAAAACAGAGTGGTAATGAATAATTAATTTCTATTAAATCCACGTTATTAAATTACTCAGAGAGCAAATTATCTCAAATAGATATTTTCATGTAGAATCCAATAGATTTGAAATTTCGCAAAAAGAATATACATGGATTTAATTAAAAATCAAACACTAAATTCACTCTACAAATTATTTCAGGCACATGACAACTCCATTTTAGATGAAATTTGGATAGTAAGTTCATCACATTTCAAGGCATCATTCCTAATTTTTGTGGATTTTTTGAAGCAACCGTGTGTGAGGTATAATTTTAAGAGTTCAGATTGGGTAAAATATGAAGACTTTCAATTTGACAATTTTAATTAATTCACAACAACTCACAAAAATACAAATAAATATCGACAATGTAGAGAATTAGTTGCTCAACATGAAAACATTTTTTATTACATAAAATGATGTAAGATGTATGTCCAAATTACTGTACTAACACAGGGATGTCTTTGCAAATAAAGAAACTGAAATTACAAAGCAAGTTATGTACAAGGACCTTTTTGCAATTACAGAAATATAAAATATTAAACTACAATTTTCACAAATAAAAATTATTTTTTTACCTTCTTCTTCTTCGTCCAGGCGCGGCTTGAGAAGGGGGAAATGCGGGGCGGCGCCGCCGGTGGGAGCTCGCCGCGTGTGGAGGGGCGACGCGGCCTGGAGCTGCTTAGACGGAGAGGACGGGGGCGCGACGTCGCAGTGGACGAGGCGGGCGGTGGCGCAGCTGGTAGGAGCTGCGGGGTCGCGGAGGAGGGAGCAGGCGGCGGCGCGCAGCTTTGTACTGCGGAGGAGGCGGCGAGGGCCGCTGCTCGCGGCGGGTGCGCGGTGAATAGCCGCGGAGGCGGCGGCCCTCCGCGCGTGAAGGCGGCTTGCCGCAGGCCGGCCGGCAGGCTGAAGAAGGGGGAGGGGCGGCGGGCGACACCTGCCCCTGCTGCTCCTTCCGATTTTTTTATTTTTTTTATTTTTTTCTTTTTTTTCTGCTATAATGATAAGGGAAAAAACCTTTTTTTGTTTTAATTTTGTTTGTTTTATATTTTTTTTAAATTTTCTTTAAACAGGAGATGAAATGAATGTGGAGTGAGAGAAAAAATGTGATGATAATGGTGAATGACTAAACAAATGGAGGGTATATGGGTGGTAATGTGATGTGCTAAAAAACAAATTGCAAATAAACAAATGATGACGAGAAGATGAAAATAAAATTACCTAAGATGGACGGTCACCTATGGTGTGCTCTCGTGAGCACGGTCTTCGCTTAAATCGCCAGCGTGCGATGAGCTCGAGCAGCGCGCGGATGCGGCTGCGATGTTGGCCAAAAAGCCAACGGATCTCACTGGAGAGAGGGCCGTCGTCGCTCGACCGCGGTTGCGTCGCTGTCACCGATTCAACTCAGGGAACTAGGCTCTCCTCACATAAATATGGATCAAAGGTAAAATTGAGGAGAATGACATGTATATAAAGATAATGGAATGAGAGGTTATTAAAATGGTGGGAGGTTATTTTATTAATGGAGTTGAATGGGAGGTTTAAGAAATGGTGGGGTTGAATGGAGGTTGGTGGTAGAAGAGAGTTGAATGGTGGTTATTGTAGAGAATGCAAAATAATTAAATAAATAAAATGAAATAAAGTAGGCTACTTTAAATACAACAAAATAAAGAAGGAAAAAAATAGTGGTGAATTTACAAGTGAATACAAAACACCATGTACATTTTTTTGTTTTTTTAATAAGAGATATTTACAACGGAAAAAATACAATAAAATAATATAAATAAAATACAACACAAACATGATTTTTTTTTTTGTATTTTTTAGAAATTAAGAAAGGTAAAATAAAAAATGAACAAAGAATGAATATATACATAATATACAATGTACATCTAGGTCCCAAAACCCAACTTTTGCAAACGAGCTCCGATTTTAATGAAACTACTTCCGTTGGATAGATAATTTTCTAACTTGAACTTTAAAAGTGAGTTTGGTGAATTTGGAGTTCATACGGAGCGGGAATTTAGCTTGGAAGTTGGACTTTACGGCTTTTTCTTTTTGGGATCTAGGAGCATTTATTTGAGATGAAATTTGTTTTGTATTTTTGTATTTTTATATACATTTTTATAAACAAGTTAGAGAAAGAATTAGGCAAAAAGGAGTTGAAATGAAATTATTAAAAATAAATGAAGTTTTAGGCTATTTACATGTGAGAAACTCCTTTGATTTTTGCGGCTTTTTATTGTTAATTTATTTTGTAGAATCTAATATACAATAATTAATGTATTTTATTTACAAGAGTCATTTTATTAATTTATGGATTTTATGGACATTTATTTGGGATTTTACTCGGGGATTTTGCTAAGATCAAGATATTGCGATGATGAATCGCGGATTCATCACACATATAGGAAAATGGAAGAAGAAATCATTGAACAAAAACCGAATGCCCCCATGATTGATCATGAACAGAATTTTGAGGATAATGTTTCAAGGATGAAAACAAGATTCGAATTGATGGAGGGTAGATTTCAAAAATTTGCCGACCGAGTAATATCATTCTATGGTGGCTCGGATATAAGAATGAATGAGGAAAGGATTGGATCCCATGATGAAAATTTTGAGGATATTCAAAGACTTAGGGATGATTCAAACATCAATACTTCTGCTCATTATTCTCCTAGAAATGATTATGCCCCTACCCTTTACTCTGAACATCAAAATCCATGCTCATCTGAGGAACACACCACATCCCCACACCACACAGAAAATACCAAAAAATAGGAATATTCAAAAATACCAAAAAATCGAAAATCCAGAAAATCTCATAAAAATTGAATCTGAGGAAGACCTGAGGAATTTGGATCCTGCTTTACGGGAAGCACTGGAAAAGCATTTGATTTTTGAACTTCCCATTATAAAGGCCATTGAACACTTCCCCGACCTTAAGAAATTTTTAACGAACAGATTAATTGTCAAAAAGTCGGGACGGATTAGAACAAAAACCGAAAGACATATCTTGTCAATGGCCTCCTCCTTGGTGTTGAGGAGAAAAACCAAGAGCCGCATAGTGAAGCGGTTGCCCAGATTTGACTGTAGAATAAAAGACACAATTTTCACCCATGCCTGAATTGATGATGATTCACCTATCAATATCCTCCCGACCTCTGTATTCTACGAACTCAAACTCGGACCGATCAAGAAAATACAAGAGATTGTTCATTTAGCGGACCGATCAATAAAGCGATCGAGAGGAATCATTTCTGTCATCATGATATTCCAAGGTGCTCCGCTCAAAATGGAATTCACGATCATTGATATTGAGCATCAAGGAGAATTCACCCAGTCTCCAATTATTCTCGGAAAGCCATTCTTAACATTGACCAAGGTAATTATCAATTGTGAGACCCGAGAAATTAATTTTACGGCATTGGAAACACTTCGATCTGACACAGTCTTTGAGGAACCACGATTTTCTAAGGTAACCCACGAAGTCCCCAACAACCGCAACCATGAAACGGTAGAAGAGCCCTACCCCGCTGCTACACCTGAGAATGCCTTTGTTAATGAGACTATTGGTTTAGAAACTCTCCCCAGTATTTCAATTCCCGCAGATCTCAAAATAGACAAATCCTTCTACTACGATCCTGAGACATATGCATGGTCGCACCTTGAAGCAACCTACTCTGATTATATTGACCAAATCCTCCCAAATCGAGAGTGCACCAACATTCAGGACACTAAGAACCAACACGCAAACCGAAAACCGACCAAGGAGAAGAATTCTAATGGCTATTCATCTGGATACTCAAGTGAACCGACAGCTTCACGAAACAAGAAAAAGAGAGAGTTAGATTTGACCTTTCGGAAGAGGAATCAGTTGATGATCCCTCATCAGGTCCGGAAAAAGTAGTCTACATGAGTGAAGTCTATTCGGCAGCTCTAAAGCCATATCTTCGTAAGGATCCAAAATTCGATTCTCGTTGGACAACCCCCGTTCCTAATTATTACTCATCCAAAGCTGATGCTCCTACCTTCCACAAGTACACCGGAATTATTTCTTATGAGCTGACTGAGACTGGAGCATCTGAATATTCATCTGAGGACAAACCGATTGATCTTAAAAAGGAACGAATCTTGAGGAAACAATTGAAGAAACAAAAAGACATGAATACCTGGAGTGTGTCCACTTTCAAATACTATTCCTCTGAGGATAACTCTGATGATGGCTACCTTACATCTGACTCCAATGTTTTGTCTACTATCCATCATGATTTTTCTGAGGATGACACTGATAATAGTTGGGATCACATGTTTCATCTCTGTCTCATCATTACGATCTCCCACCACAGGCTCACAAGAAGATCAATCGTAAACCGCCTTAATCATCGGCTACCCACCCTCTCTCCCGACCACATCGGTCTCCTTGTACAACTTCTTCCTCTACTTAGGACAAGGCCTAAGTATAGGGGGGACCGATGCCATCTGTATATATCATTTTCATGAATCACACTCCTTCTCCCGATCACCTCACTTCCACCCTTCTTCTATACTTAGGCTGACTAGAGCCTAAGTATAGGGGGAACCGACACCCATCTGTATATACTCTCCTCATTCACATACCCCGATCGCTTCATTTTTTCTTCTTCTTCTTCTTTTCTTTTCCGCTCTTCTTCTATACTTAGACTATTCACAGTCTAAGTATAGGGGGGCGATTCTGTAAATCTTGTTCTTTTTCCTTTTTTCACTCTCTTACGCTTAGCCCGAGCTATGTCTTCTTTACGCTTCTTGTGCTCTGAGGACACAACACTCGTTAAGTATAGGGGGTCTGTATATATACTTTGTATATATTTTATCCCTATCTCGTACTTGCGCCTAAGTCTATATGTATTTACGGGGTGGGTTTTCGTTTAATAAAAAAAACCTTTTTGCCACTAACACTGACTGTACCCAAAATTTTTGAAAAAAATGGCTTCTTATTCATTTTTTTGCATTAAAAAAAACACACACAAAAATCCTTTGCATAAAAAAAAGAATGTCTGCATTCCACACACCTGCATTTCATCAAGCATCGCATTTGCATATGTGAAAAGTCTTTGGGTTCTGAACCGAGTTATGAGCCGAAACCGAGAGTGGTATGGACTTGACCTTAATCCACCTAATTTTCAGAGGAACTTCACCGAGAAATAGGATTTTAGAATCTTCAGGTCTTTGACTTAATTCTTTGAGTTCCACATGACAATGTGCAGCATTTGACTCTTAGTGTCTAACCTAGTCTCTTCATTCTGGGTACAACTCTGGAATAAGGAAATAATTTGTACTCTCGCACTATGCACTTAGCTCAACTCAGACGGGATGTTGGAAGGCTGTGTGAGTTTCTTTTCTGGTAGCGTGGAAATCTAAAGACCGGAGTACGGGTTGAAATAAAGCTTCGGAAAAGGGATGGACGGCTGGGCACAATTTTTTCTAAGACCCCAAAAAATGTACGGAACAAAAAGATGCTATATCCGTAGGGGCACAACAAGATCCAAGCAGAACCACCAAAATGCCAAATACAAAGAAGCATTCTACCAAATAAACATCTGACCAAAAAGGTCCAAGCTTCAAGAAACCTGCAGATCTTGGTGGAGACTCGGCTACACTGGCCATCTTCACAAGGAGAGGTGACTACACTGGCCACCCTCCAGTTCTTTTCTCATTCTTCTAACTTCTCCACCCGATTCGATTGTGAACACAACGCGACAGACCTTAGAAGGAAATACCTGACTCCCCGAGGACGAGTTACTGGAGAGGAGGTTTGCGCGGTAGTCCGGTATTCTGGATGGGAAGAGCTAAAACCCTTCACACACATGAGTCGGTTGTTCAATGTTCATAGGGTATACTTTGGGAAGAGGATTGATCTAAGATGACTTCTGAGCCGAAACTGTAAGCAACGATTTGTAGAACTTGAGGACTGCTGATTTTAAAATTCTAAGTCTCACAGAAGTTCCGACACACAAATAATCCAAAGGTTGAGTTTAGGTTCACTTTCACCTTCAGCTCATGGTCTTGGTATGAAACCCAATCTCATTTCACTTCATGGCATTTCTTCTTAATGCTCAGGGACGGGCATGCTTTAAGTATAGGGGGATGATGAATCTCGTATTCATCACTCTAAATCTCATTTCTTAAGCTCAAAACCCTCAAAATCAACAACATTTCGGCATCTATTCTGCATAATTAGCATCCATGCATGATTTCATAAGAATTGCATTTTAGCACAAAAATCTACACAAAATAAGAAGCCAAAAATCCAAGCCAAAATGACCTGTAAATAGCCTAACTTCTTAGATTTTTAAGTCATTTATGCTAACTCCGAATAACACAAAACCACCTCCACTTTGTACATATCATAACAAGAATAAATGAAAAATACAAAAAAAATAACTAACCCAAATAAGTGGACCAAAAACTCAAAGCTTAATTTCAGGATTTCCGGACTAAAACCCTCATATCTCCCTCATCCAGTGTCCTTTTTAATCCTACTCACTTTTGAACTAATGCACATTCAATTACCTTCAAAACAAGACCAAGTTCAAGTGAATCAGAGCTCATATGTGAAAGTTGGGTTTTGGGCCTCTTTTGTACATTATGTATTTTAGCTATTTTTGACCTAATATTTTATGTACATATTTTATCAATCAATAAAAATCCAAAAATATTAGATTAAAGTGTCTTTATTTATCGTTGATTTTACCGTAATTTTTTCGGATTTTTATCTGATCAAAAAACGACATAAAAATTACAAAACCCCAAAATTAAGATATTCTATATACATGGGATACCCCCAAAATTCACTTTGTGCAAATGATCGATTTTGGTTTTGATGTCTTCATGAAAGTTATAGATCTCATCAAGACGAGCAATTTTTGGAAGAAACTTTTTTGATCCGAGGTCATTTCCTATTTTTTATTGATTTTACAAAACATTTACCTTTTGAATTTTCTGGTGCTGACACGTGGCAGCACATGGTGCCGCCACATGTCAGCCTTTTTTGGGCTTTATTTTTATCGTTTTTATTAAAAAAATTAAAAAAAATAATAAATATAATAATTGGCACGTGCGTCGCACGTGCCTCCCCAGGCACGTGCTTCGCACGTGCCTCCTCTTCCTTATCGCTCCGCCACGTGGCTCATCAGGGGCCGTCCGATCTCGGCCGATCGGACGTCACCTGTGTTTCGTCTACCTCTGCCTCCTTTCCCAAATCAGGCACCACCGCCCCGATCGCCGCCCTGCAAATCTCGCCGCCGCCCCGCCGCGAATCCCGCGCCACCCCCGCGTATCTCGCCGGCGCCGATCCTCCTCCATTCCCTCAATCTCGCGATTCGCCACCCCATCGTATCGCCTCCTTCCTCCATCTCCTCTCTCATCCCAAACCCCTCGGCCGATCCCCCAAATCTCGCGCCACCCAAATCACCCCGATCTCCTTCCATCGCCGGCGAGACCCAAACCCTATAAGAACCACGCCGCCCTCCAGAGATCATCATCCGCCGACAGCATAAGGAATAGGGAGGGCGACGAGGTGACAGATCGTCGCCTCCCTCGTCCTCGGCGAGGTCCGGTGGCTGGCCCCACTGTCGCAGCGCCTCTTGGCGTACTGCCCCAGCTCCGGCCGCAAGCCGTCGAGCCCACGACATCAACTTCGCCTTCGACTCCGCTTCGAGTTCGCCGCCTCGCCGCTTCTCGCCGACAACTACCCCCACAACTACCTTTGACCGTCATCGCATCGACTCCGCCTCCAAGGACGATATCTCTGCCGCACCACTACCACCGTCCGACTCCACCGCGCATCTTCGCCGGCCAACGACACCTTCACCGCCATCGGCGGCCGACAACGCCAACCTCCATCGACTGCGCCTCCACCCAGTAGCCTCACGCCACCACCTCCCACGCAGGGCCAAGCCGTCAGCGACCACTGCTCCGCTGTTCTGGCACCGGAGCCCCGCCCCGATACCACCACCTCACCACCGGGCGTGAGACCCGAGGCCCCCTCCCACGTGCAGGAACGTTGCATCAGTGCCCCTGCAAGGATTTTAAATCACAGAGACGCCCTTGCCAGAAGTCACGTGCCCCGCACGTGACATTCTGGGAGATTTGCAAGTGCACCCCCATATTCCTCCATAGTCGCGCACAAGTCCCAGCCGACCAAGGGTCACATGCTTAGCACATGACCTCTTGGAATTTTGCAGAAGAGCACCCAGCAGTATTGGTAATTACATAGAAACCCCCCAATGCATTTATTATTTTATTTATCTATTGCATATGTACCCCTGTGTTCCCCTTTTGTTTTGAACATCTTATCTACATTATTTTATTAATCCAAAAATAGCATAATGTTTATTAATTGATTCTCTACACTTTGACATATTGTGGGTAATTTTGTGATTGATGGTTAATTAATAAATAATTGTTTTGTGGAAATTTACATATTTTACCCATTTCTTGCTCTGAAATTCATAGTTGATTAACCATTGCTCTAAAAATCCCCGAAAAATCAAACATTGTAGAATTAATTATGCTTGACATTGTGCCCAAAAATATTTGCATTTGCATGCATATTTTGTCCTGTAAAAATCATTTTGCATCTTTTAGTATTTAATTTTTAATAGGTATTAAACCCCACATTTTCGAGGTTTAGGATTTTTCTAAGATCCGTCACCTAGTGATAGATCTTAGATAATTTTATTTCCTGAAAATAAGTAGGTTTAATATTTATTAAAATTAAATATTGAAAATCATTTTGTTTGCATTTAAAAATCCATAAAAAATTCATATTGCATCCAAAAATTTCAAAAAAATTACAGTACATTCATTTCATCATAATTTACATTGTGGCCAAGTTTCATAATTTTCGAACATCGTTTGAATATAATTCACATTTTAGTCCCTAAAATAGGCCAATTTTGCATATTGCACCCTTTATTATATTGAAAATTCCAAAAAAAAGACCGCCTTGAAAACCGTGAACGAACTTTGATATACATCTCTCTAGGTTGTTCCTTTGCCTCCTTGTGATCGACCTTGGGACTTGCCCAAGTAAAACAAACATAAAACCACACTTGAATAAACATTGACTAAATTTCCATGGTTATTTTCTTGACCGTTTCCGATTGCCGCCTACAACGCACAGCACAATTTTTTATGCGCTTCACGATAAAAACAACTTTCTAAAAGCTGCATTTCCGAATTTGTCAAGTATACATTCCATTTGTGGGTTCACCACCACATAATGATATAGAACATCGAGAAATGGACTCCACATTTAGTGATGATGCCATTATTAATGTACAAGTTGTAAATGAGTCAAGCACGCCATAATAACAAGTTGCTTTAAGACGCTATGAAAGACAAAGGAGACCTGCAAATTTTGGTGAGTATACAGTCCATGCACTTGAGCATGAATGCGACTTGAGCATTGATAAAGATCCAAACTCATTCCATTAATTCAAGGAATGTAATAATTCTGAAAAACGGTTGAATGTTATGAAAGAAGAACTAGAGTCAATGTCCAATAACAATATCTGGGATCTTGTGGAGTTTCAAAGGTTTTAAAAGAGTCATGTGAAAATAGATTTCTAAGACCAATCACAACTCTAAAGGAACATTGAAAGATATATAGCTAAACTTATTGCAAATGGCTTTACTCAAAAAGATGGCACCGATTATAAAGAGACATTTGCTCCAGTTTCAAAGGACTCCTTAGAATTATTTTATCTTTTATGACTCACTATGATATCGAGCTTCACTAAATGGAAGATTGCTTTTCTAAATAGACAGTTAGAGGAAGATGTTTGTATGGACCAACTCGAAGGTTTTAGGATCATGGGAAAGGAAAACGAAATCTAGTATATAAATTAAATAAGTCGATATATGGATTAAAACAAGCTTCCTGCCAATGGTATATCATGTTTAATGATACTATTACATCTTATGAATTTGTAAATGCTATATATAGGTATATCTACGTGAAGATCAGTGGGAGCAAGTTTATTTTATTAGTTCTATATGTTGATGACGTATTGTTGGCTACAAATGATTTAAATGATTTAGATTTGTTACATGAAACAAAGAAATATCTTTCCAAGAACTTTAAAATGATAGATATGGGCAAAGCATCCCATGTGATTGGAATAGAAATATTCCATGATAGATCACAATGACTTTTAGGATTATCTTAGAAGGCATATATTGAAAAGATCTTTAAAATATTCAAGATGGACAAGTGTTATGCAGGGATTGTTTATATTCAGAAAGGGAGTGTATTCATTTTCGATAAATGTCTAGAGAATGAATTAGATCATATAATAAAATGAAAGGGTATTCCTAATGTTTCAGTGGTTGTGAGTATCATGTATGCTCAAACATGTACTCGACCTAACATTAGTTTTTCTACTGGCATGTTGCGTCAGTATCAAAGGAACCACGATTCATATGTGAAACTTGGTTTTTGAACTATTATATTGTAAAGCTTTGAACTTGGCATATCTCGGATCCTATATAATAAGATCCGGCTCGTAAAGAGGAAACCAACAGAATTTGTTTCGTGTGAATCGGACTTCGTGTCGATTTGTTATGAATTTCGGAAGAAAGAGAAGTAAGGAAGACTAAGATGTCATTAATCCATAATGACTGTCATCAAGACTAATTAAACATGATTAAAGAAACTAATGACGATTGAAAGCCGCTAATGATCATTAGTAAACACTAATCAATAGTTAACAAAAGATAAGCGTAAGCCGCGAAAGTTAAATCGCGATTAGTGAAAATTAATCACGATTAGTGTTAATTAAGCGTCATTAGCGAATCTAGAATCCTCTAGAATGTTCTAACTTAGGCTCCAAGTTTGGGATAAGTTTTGGCTAAAACCATGGGCCAAAACCATGGGCTGCTAAACCATGGTTAAGGTCTAAACCATGGTTTTCTAACCATGGTTAGTGGTTTTCTAGGGCCTATAAATAGACCCCCCTACCCATTCATTCTCTACAACTTCCACTACCACCACCACCCCAAGGTCTTGGGTCGAGAGGTTGGGAGGAGGAGTAGGAGGCGAGGGAGGAGCGCTAGCGAAGCGCTGCCGGGAGAACGAGGAGAAGAAAGGTATGATCCTCTCTTAGTTGCTTCGTAAGCTAGGCTTTCAATTCGTACTCTTGTTCTTCCAAGTTTTGTTTTTGATTCATATTTCTTTCCGATTCGTTTTCCTGTTGTGGTTCGAGGAGAAATCTGTGTAACACCCTACTTAGGTGCGGGCGGCTATGCACGTCAGTGACCTTGTGATTCGTCACACGTTCACTCATCTAAGACGCGTGGTGTCTACCGATTCTCCATCGTTTATGTTTCTATTCTTCGTATTATGCTTTTATAGTTATTTTGATGGTGAAATCTGTGTAATACCCTACTTAGGTGCGGGCGGCTGTGCACGTCAGTGACCCTGTGATTCGTCACACGTTCACTCACCTAAGATGTGTGGTGTCTACCGGTTCTTCATCTCTTGTTGTTGAGTATATTCTTTCAGTTTCGTTGTTATTTTCCTCTCGATTGATTTTATAGATGAAACTCTTTTCGTTTTTTTATTTTGAAATATGTCCCGATATAAGGGGAAACTCTGCCGAAATTTTCCGAGAAATATGTCCCGATATAAGGGGAAACTCTGCCGAAATTTTAAGAGAAAATATGTTCTTGACGTTCTTCGTGTTCTTCGCGTTCTTCGTTCGTTCTTCGCGTTCTTAACATGTTCTTAGCGTTTTGATACGAAAAATGAAATTCGATCTTTTCAGGAGCCTTAAATTAGCCTTTCTAAAAACGAAACTCGGTAAAGCCTTGCATACACGAGAAAGAGCTTGATTAGGTAACGAAATCCTTCCTTTTGCTGTTGGGTTTTCATACGAAATTATTGAAATTCTTGATTTAGTGTTCTTTGCTACGAAGAACCCTAATTTTGGCTATTTTTGAAAAAGTCTGAAGAATTGCTTTGTGATTCCCACTAAAATAAGATCTACACATCAAATTGATGCGTTGGCTCTGAAAGTTAGGGTTTGGGAGTTAAAATAGGTATAAATAGGAGTATACATATGATTATGAATAATATATATGTGAGTCGATCTTAAGTATTGCGGTTTATGCAAATCAAAGACTTAACAAAAGAATTACATCATGTGAATTGGTGTGATTTGAGTTGGATCTTGAAAAGGATCTTGTGTCACGATAAGGATGACTGGGAGTAGTAATACAGGTCGGGCATGCAACCTGTAGGTTGTCGGAAGGAACCCGTATTGGCATTTCCCTACCTAGGTGGTACACGGTTGCCCTGTTATGATAAGTGCGCACAAATTGAATGTTTTGCAACGCGTGGTACCGGGAGCCAATATATTCGGGTTGGAACGACGGAAGATGTGGTCGTGCCATGTGGAGGCACGGGTGGTTTAATAGCGGCTGAGTCACGATAACATGTATTTAAAGCCGCTAGGTTATATGATTAAATGTTAGCCTGAGGTTTTAAGCAACCGAGTCCTCGAGGATGGTGTGCTCTTTTGTTTTCTGAGGCTGAGGGTTGAGACCCTGTTTAATAAAAGAAAAGGAAATTGCCAGGGTAGTATTGGAGGATTGGTTGAGGCGACGTGCGGCGGCATAAGCTTACCAAGATCAACACAATCTCCAATCCTGAAGCATCCACAGCTTCGGAGTCCAAGAATGGTGGGGTTCCCCTGGACTAATCCCTGATGTGGAATAGAAAGGAATAGGACTTAAGTTAATGAAAAGGAATGAAATTTTTGTGATATCAAGTTTTGAAAAATTACACAATTTGTTTGCTTTTCTCTTCTTCGTTACTTAGCATTCGCTAATTTTTATCCTATGATTTATGGAAAACCCAACAGGTATCGGTGAGCAATCGCAAGGACTTTAAAATTCATCCGGCTTACATACTAGACATCCAGCCAGCCACAGTGGCTTTACTCTTTAAGGTAGTTAGTAATATTTTGTGTATTTTCCTTTCAAGCTGATGTACATGTAAATGGTTATAGTGGGACAGTGTATCATCTGAACTATATTTTGTGAATGGAAAAGTGTTGAAATACTTTCTTCCGAGTATTTTTATTTGCAGTATATTTCTGAGTGTTAGTTGTGATTGCTGAATAAATTATTGCTAAGTAACCAGATCCGGATATGGGAGGATCCGACGACCCGGGAAACGGGGTCGCGACAGATTGGTATCAGAGCACGGTTACTCCAGTAATTTATTTAGTAATTAATAACTATGAGCGGTATTCAGAAACTAAGGTTGTATTAAGATCCTTTGATCTTAATAAATGACTGCAGTACCATTCACAAGTCATTGTCCCTTATGTACATCATGCTAAGACATATAGGATCTGACCTTTGACCTTGACTCACCCCAGGATCATGGCAGACCAAGACATGTCTAGACAATTAGCGGCTATGATGGCAATGCTCCAAGACATGGGGCAAAGGCAACAAGCATTGGAGGAGAGGCTCAATGCACAGGCTGAGAGACCCGAGGCATCTAAGCCTGCGGATGCTAGGATTGAAGGTTCTGTCCATCTTTCTGAGGAAGAATCTAGTTACCATCCTTCAACTGAGTCTGCTCCTACCCCGGTTGAAGGAGCAATGGAGAAGGCCCTTCTTAGACACCAAACATTACTAGATAATTACCGAAAGGGAAAAATTCCTCGATTCAAAGGTGTAGAGACACCTGTCGAGGCTGAATTATGGCTTGATGACGTCAGTAGGATGCTGAGAATAATACACGCACCAGCAGATACTTGGGTGCACTTTGCTGATTACTCCTTAGCAGACTATGCAAGACGATGGTGGAGAGCCATTTCCAAGAAGTTAGCAGACCCTGTTCCATGGGATATCTTCGAAGAGAGGTTCCGAGCTCACTTTTGTCCCTCTCATTGGGAAGAATTAAAGAGGAGAGAGTTGGCTTCTCTGAATCAGGGTTCTAAGACTGTACGAGATTATCATATCCACTTTACTGAGCTACTACGGTACTCACCAGCTCTAGAAGCTTCACCACAAGAGTGTCTTACCAAATTTGTTAGCGGTCTTCAGGGAGATCTACGAGAAAAGCTTGCTGGTTTTAGAGCCACAACCGTAGATGAAGCAATGGACATCGCCTCTCGTATTGAGATGGAGAGGGATGAAAATCGCCAAAGAAGAAGTTTCCACTTTAATGGTGGACCGTCCAAAAGCAAGGCACATTATAATCGTAGAGATCGTCGCTATCATCCAGCCGGTTCCAATATAAGCTCACCACAGACCTTGGGTCAGGAATTATCAGGAAGAAGGGGTTTCTCTAGACCTCCACTATATCCTCGCGACTCAGCAGTAGGAGCTAGCACCTCTGTGGCTGGATCTTCAGCTCAAACAGGAGCACGTTTGTGTTTTTACTGTCATCAGGAAGGCCACATCAAGAAAGATTGTCCGAAGTTGAGAGGTTCAGGATTTAAATCAACACCAATTAATAGTATAACATCCACCTCGAGCAATGGAGCAACACATGGAGGAAGACATGGTAGAGGTCGAGGCTCACAAGGAGCGTCTCCTACACAACAACCACCACAAAGTGTTGCGGGTTCTAGCTTGCCTATTCCTAATGGCCAGCTCAATGCAATTACTGAAGAAGAAGCCTACAACTCAGGCACAGTCGTACGAGGTATCGTTACTATTCATGGCTTTTCAGTACATGCCTTATTTGATTCTGGTGCTTCACATTCATTTATTGCTCGACGGTTAGTACCCACTTTGGGTAAGATACCAGTAGAAGTACAACAGTCCTATCTGATCAAGGGACCAGGAGGACAAGTATTTATAATCCGAGAAATCCTGGATAATTGTATAATACTGATAGCAGGACATCAGTTACCTGTTTCACTACTACTAATCGAAATGGAGGACTTTGGTCTTATACTAGGAATGGATTGGTTAGAAAGGCATCATGCATGTCTTGACTTTTTCCAGAAGACAGTAACATTCCACCTTCCTAACTCGATAGAGTTCCAGTTCATTGGAAAGACATCCAATGATAATATCAAATATATCTCTACATTGAAGGCACAACAGTTGTTAGAGCAAGGGTGCCAAGGTTATTTAGCTTATGTATCCACTACATCAGGGTCAGAAAGAATGATAGAAGATGTGCCTATAGTGTGCGAGTTTACTGATGTATTTCCAGAGGAACTACCTGGATTAGCACCTGAGCGAGAGATTGAATTTGAAATCTCTGTCATACCTGATACTCAGCCTATCCCTATCCCTCCATATAGGATGGCACCAGCTGAGTTACGAGAGTTAAAGGTACAATTGCAAGAACAGTTAGATAAAGGATTCATTCGTCCTAGTACTTCACCATGGGGTGCACCTGTCTTATTTGTTAGGAAAAAGGATGGCTCGATGCGGTTGTGCATTGACTATAGACAACTAAACAAGAGGACAATAAAGAACAAGTATCCTCTGCCAAGAATAGATGATCTCTTTGATCAGTTACAAGGTTCAACTGTGTATTCCAAGATTGATTTAAGATCTGGATACCATCAGTTGAAAATTAAAGACACAGATATTCCCAAGACAGCTTTTCGAACTAGATACGGGCATTATGAATTCTTAGTTATGCCTTTTGGACTAACAAATGCCCCAGCAGCCTTCATGGATCTCATGAATAGAGTATTCAAGGAGTTCTTAGATCACTTTGTAGTAGTCTTTATTGATGATGTGCTTATTTACTCAAAGGATAAGTATCTGCATGAACATCATCTCAGGAAGGCACTTGAAACTCTAAGGAAAAATAAACTGTATGCTAAATATAGCAAATGTGACTTCTGGCTATCTGAAGTATCTTTCTTAGGCCATGTTATTTCTGGGGAAGGTATATCAGTTGATCCTACAAAGGTTAGTGCGGTGATGAGTTGGGAACGCCCGAAGACTGTCACAGAAATACGATCTTTTCTGGGTTTAGCTGCATACTATAGAAGATTCGTGAAGGACTTTTCACGGATAGCATTGCCAGTGACTAGACTAACTCAAAAGGAGGTCCCATTCTTATGGTCTGATACATGTGAAGCTAGTTTTCAGACATTGAAAGAATGCCTAACATCTGCACCAATCCTTACTCTACCCTCCGGGAGTGAAGGGTTTACAGTGTACACTAACGCATCAAAAGAAGGACTTGGGGCGGTTCTTATGCAACATGGTAAGGTAGTTGCGTATGCATCACGACAGCTCAGGACACATGAGAAGAACTACCCAACACATGACCTTGAATTAGCTGCCGTAGTGTTCGCTTTAAAGATTTGGAGACACTACCTGTATGGTATTACTTTTGAAATCTTCACCGATCATAAAAGCTTGAAATATCTATTTGATCAGAAGGAACTCAATATGAGACAGAGACGGTGGCTAGAGTTGCTGAAAGACTATGATTGCACTATCTCCTACCACCCTGGTAAGGGGAACGTCGTAGCAGATGCCCTTAGCAGAAGAACTTATTCACCCGGGTTAGTGAGTGCTATCCACTTCTGGGGTTTACTATCAACGTTAAGTGAATGGAAACCATTTGATAATAGTGCTGATACTATAACTATTCCTCATCGATACAAACCAGAAATATGGGATAAAATAAACAAAGGACAGGAGGATGATCCAGTCCTCAAAGACTTAAAACAACAACTTGAGAAGAATAAGATAGAGGGATTCCAGATACAAGATGGTTTACTGTATAATCATCACAGAGTTTGTGTACCAAACACACCTGAACTAAGGAAAGACATCTTACGAGAAGCTCATTGTTCTAGATTATCTATTCATCCAGGAATTACGAAGATGTATAAGGATCTTCATTCATACTTTTGGTGGCCGGGAATGAAGAAAGATGTTGCTGAGTTTGTGAATTCATGTTTCACTTGCCAGCAGGTAAAGGCTTCACACCAAAAGCCACCAGGATTATTGCAACCCCTCCCTATACCTGAATGGAAATGGGAAAGCATTTCCATGGATTTCGTTACTGGCTTACCTCAGACGACTGGTAGTAAAGATAGTATCTGGGTTATAATAGATCGTCTGACAAAGGTAGCACACTTCATTCCGATAAGCTTATCTTTCACTCCAGACCAGCTGGCTGAGTTATATATTGCACACGTGATTCGCCTCCATGGTATCCCGAAGGAAGTAGTTTCTGATCGAGATTCACGATTCACCTCACACTATTGGGAGAACTTCATGAAAGCCCTAGGTACACAACTATGCTTGAGTACAGCATATCATCCACAAACAGATGGGCAGTCAGAACGTACGATTCAAACACTAGAGGATATGCTACGAGCATGTACCTCAGAATGGAAGGGATCGTGGATTAAACATTTGCCTCTTGTAGAATTCACCTACAATAATAGTTACCATACAAGTATTGGCATGGCACCATTTGAAGCACTATATGGACGAAAGTGTACCACTCCTTTGTGTTGGCAAGAGGTCGGAATAAAGAACCTTTATGATTCAGATAGACTTCAGGAGACACGGGAAGCTGTAGAACTTGCTAGAAAAAGACTATTAACTGCTCAGAGTCGCCAGAAAAGTTATAGTGATAACCGGAGAAGAGACCTTGAATTTGAGGTAGGTGACTTTGTATTTCTCAAAGTATCACCTATGAAGGGTGTTCAAAGGTTTGGCTTGCGTGGGAAGTTAGCACCCAGGTTCGTGGGTCCCTTTGAAATTATTAAACGGATTGAAAAAGTTGCCTATAGACTTGCACTTCCTCCACATCTTTCGGCAATACATGATGTATTTCATGTATCAAATCTGAGAAAGTACGTTAGGGATCCAGAGCATAAGATAAGTTATGATGATTTACATGTTGAGCCAGACTTGACTACCAAAAGATACCTGTGCAAATACTTGAAAGGGATATCAAGAAGTTGAGAAACAAAGAGGTGCCTCTAGTTAAAATATTATGGCGGAACCAAGAGTTTGAAGAAGCCACATGGGAACCTGAGGCAGAAATGAGAGAGAAATACCCGTACTTGTTTGAATGATAAAATTATGTATTATGTATATGTTCATTTTAAATGACATGACGTTCATTCTCTTTAAGGTTGTTATGGTTTCAATCCTCTTTAAGGTTGTTATGCCTGCATTTCTAGTCTCGAGGACGAGACTTCCTTTAAGGTTGTTATAATTGTAAAGCTTTGAACTTGGCATATCTCGGATCCTATATAATAAGATCCGGCTCGTAAAGAGGAAACCAACAGAATTTGTTTCGTGTGAATCGGACTTCGTTTCGATTTGTTATGAATTTCGGAAGAAAGAGAAGTAAGGAAGGCTAAGATGTCATTAATCCATAATGACTGTCATCAAGACTAATTAAACATGATTAAAGAAACTAATGACGATTGAAAGCCGCTAATGATCATTAGTAAACACTAATCAATAGTTAACAAAAGATAAGCGTAAACCGCGAAAGTTAAATCGCGATTAGTGAAAATTAATCACGATTAGTGAAAATTAATCACGATTAGTGTTAATTAAGCATCATTAGCGAATCTAGAATCCTCTAGAATGTTCTAACTTAGGCTCCAAGTTTGGGATAAGTTTTGGCTAAAACCATGGGCCAAAACCATGGGCCGCTAAACCATGGTTAAGGTCTAAACCATGGTTTTCTAACCATGGTTAGTGGTTTTCTAGGGCCTATAAATAGACCCCCCCTACCCATTCATTCTCTACAACTTCCACTACCACCACCACCCCAAGGTCTTGGGTCGAGAGGTTGGGAGGAGGAGTAGGAGGCGAGGGAGGAGCGCTAGCGAAGCGCTGCCGGGAGAACGAGGAGAAGAAAGGTATGATCCTCTCTTAGTTGCTTCGTAAGCTAGGCTTTCAATTCGTACTCTTGTTCTTCCAAGTTTTGTTTTTGATTCATATTTCTTTCCGATTCGTTTTCCTGTTGTGGTTCGAGGAGAAATCTGTATAACACCCTACTTAGGTGCGGGCGGCTATGTACGTCAGTGACCCTGTGATTCGTCACACGTTCACTCATCTAAGACGCGTGGTGTCTACCGATTCTCCATCGTTTATGTTTCTATTCTTCGTATTATGCTTTTATAGTTATTTTGATGGTGAAATCTGTGTAATACCCTACTTAGGTGCGGGCGGCTGTGCACGTCAGTGACCCTGTGATTCGTCACACGTTCACTCACCTAAGATGTGTGGTGTCTACCGGTTCTTCATCTCTTGTTGTTGAGTATATTCTTTCAGTTTCGTTGTTATTTTCCTCTCGATTGATTTTATAGATGAAACTCTTTTCGTTTTTTTATTTTGAAATATGTCCCGATATAAGGGGAAACTCTGCCGAAATTTTCCGAGAAATATGTTCCGATATAAGGGGAAACTCTGCCGAAATTTTAAGAGAAAATATGTTCTTGACGTTCTTCGTGTTCTTCGCGTTCTTCGTTCGTTCTTCACGTTCTTAACATGTTCTTAGCGTTTTGATACGAAAAATGAAATTCGATCTTTTCAGGAGCCTTAAATTAGCCTTTCTAAAAACGAAACTCGGTAAAGCCTTGCATACACGAGAAAGAGCTTGATTAGGTAACGAAATCCTTCCTTTTGCTGTTGGGTTTTCATACGAAATTATTGAAATTCTTGATTTAGTGTTCTTTGCTACGAAGAACCCTAATTTTGGCTATTTTTGAAAAAGTCTGAAGAATTGCTTTGTGATTCCCACTAAAATAAGATCTACACATCAAATTGATGCGTTAGCTCTGAAAGTTAGGGTTTGGGAGTTAAAATAGGTATAAATAGAAGTATACATATGATTATGAATAATATATATGTGAGTCGATATTAAGTATTGCGGTTTATGCAAATCAAAGACTTAACAAAAGAATTACATCATGTGAATTGGTGTGATTTGAGTTGGATCCTAAAAAGGATCTTGTGTCACGATAAGGATGACTGGGAGTAGTACTACAGGTCGGGCATGCAACCTGTAGGTTGTCGGAAGGAACCCGTATTGGCATTTCCCTACCTAGGTGGTACACGGTTGCCCTGTTATGATAAGTGCGCACAAATTGAATGTTTTGCAACGCGTGGTACCGGGAGCCAATATATTCGGGTTGGAACGACGGAAGATGTGGTCGTGCCATGTGGAGGCACGGGTGGTTCAATAGCGACTGAGTCACGATAACATGTATTTAAAGCCGCTAGGTTATATGATTAAATGTTAGCCTGAGGTTTTAAGCAACCGAGTCCTCGAGGATGGTGTGCTCTTTTGTTTTCTTCAGGCTGAGGGTTGAGACCCTGTTTAATAAAAGAAAAGGAAATTGTCAGGGTAGTATTGGAGGATTGGTTGAGGGGACGTGCGGCGGCATAAGCTTACCAAGATCAACACAATCTCCAATCCTGAAGGATCCACAGCTTCGGAGTCCAAGAATGGTGGGGTTCCCCTGGACTAATCCCTGATGTGGAATAGAAAGGAATAGGACTTAAGTTAATGAAAAGGAATGAAATTTTTGTGATATCAAGTTTTGAAAAATTACACAATTTGTTTGCTTTTCTCTTCTTCGTTACTTAGCATTCGCTAATTTTTATCCTATGATTTATGGAAAACCCAACAGGTATCGGTGAGCAATCGCAAGGACTTTAAAATTCATCCGGCTTACATACTAGACATCCAGCCAGCCACAGTAGCTTTACTCTTTAAGGTAGTTAGTAATATTTTGTGTATTTTCCTTTCAAGCTGATGTACATGTAAATGGTTATAGTGGGACAGTGTATCATCTGAACTATATTTTGTGAATGGAAAAGTGTTGAAATACTTTCTTCCGAGTATTTTTATTTGCAGTATATTTCTGAATGTTAGTTGTGATTGCTGAATAAATTATTGCTAAGTAACCAGATCCGGATATGGGAGGATCCGACGACCCGGGAAACGGGGTCGCGACAGATTGGTATCAGAGCACGGTTACTCCAGTAATTTATTTAGTAATTAATAACTATGAGCGGTATTCAGAAACTAAGGTTGTATTAAGATCCTTTGATCTTAATAAATGACTGCAGTACCATTCACAAGTCATTGTCCCTTATGTACATCATGCTAAGACATATAGGATCTGACCTTTGACCTTGACTCACCCCAGGATCATGGCAGACCAAGACATGTCTAGACAATTAGCGGCTATGATGGCAATGCTCCAAGACATGGGGCAAAGGCAACAAGCATTGGAGGAGAGGCTCAATGCACAGGCTGAGAGACCCGAGGCATCTAAGCCTGCGGATGCTAGGATTGAAGGTTCTGTCCATCTTTCTGAGGAAGAATCTAGTTACCATCCTTCAACTGAGTCTGCTCCTACCCCGGTTGAAGGAGCAATGGAGAAGGCCCTTCTTAGACACCAAACATTACTAGATAATTACCGAAAGGGAAAAATTCCTCGATTCAAAGGTGTAGAGACACCTGTCGAGGCTGAATTATGGCTTGATGACGTCAGTAGGATGCTGAGAATAATACACGCACCAGCAGATACTTGGGTGTACTTTGCTGATTACTCCTTAGCAGACTATGCAAGACGATGGTGGAGAGCCATTTCCAAGAAGTTAGCAGACCCTGTTCCATGGGATATCTTCGAAGAGAGGTTCCGAGCTCACTTTTGTCCCTCTCATTGGGAAGAATTAAAGAGGAGAGAGTTGGCTTCTCTGAATCAGGGTTCTAAGACTGTACGAGATTATCATATCCACTTTACTGAGCTACTACGGTACTCACCAGCTCTAGAAGCTTCACCACAAGAGTGTCTTACCAAATTTGTTAGCGGTCTTCAGGGAGATCTACGAGAAAAGCTTGCTGGTTTTAGAGCCACAACCGTAGATGAAGCAATGGACATCGCCTCTCGTATTGAGATGGAGAGGGATGAAAATCGCCAAAGAAGAAGTTTCCACTTTAATGGTGGACCGTCCAAAAGCAAGGCACATTATAATCGTAGAGATCGTCGCTATCATCCAGTCGGTTCCAATATAAGCTCACCACAGACCTTGGGTCAGGAATTATCAGGAAGAAGGGGTTTCTCTAGACCTCCACTATATCCTCGCGACTCAGCAGTAGGAGCTAGCACCTCTGTGGCTGGATCTTCAGCTCAAACAGGAGCACGTTTGTGTTTTTACTGTCATCAGGAAGGCCACATCAAGAAAGATTGTCCGAAGTTGAGAGGTTCAGGATTTAAATCAACACCAATTAATAGTATAACATCCACCTCGAGCAATGGAGCAACACATGGAGGAAGACATGGTAGAGGTCGAGGCTCACAAGGAGCGTCTCCTACACAACAACCACCACAAAGTGTTGCGGGTTCTAGCTTGCCTATTCCTAATGGCCAGCTCAGTGCAATTACTGAAGAAGAAGCCTACAACTCAGGCACAGTCGTACGAGGTATCGTTACTATTCATGGCTTTTCAGTACATGCCTTATTTGATTCTGGTGCTTTACATTCATTTATTGCTCGACGGTTAGTACCCACTTTGGGTAAGATACCAGTAGAAGTACAACAGTCCTATCTGATTAAGGGACCAGGAGGACAAGTATTTATAATCCGAGAAATCCTGGATAATTGTATAATACTGATAGCAGGACATCAGTTACCTGTTTCACTACTACTAATCGAAATGGAGGACTTTGGTCTTATACTAGGAATGGATTGGTTAGAAAGGCATCATGCATGTCTTGACTTTTTCCAGAAGACAGTAACATTCCACCTTCCTAACTCGATAGAGTTCCAGTTCATTGGAAAGACATCCAATGATAATATCAAATATATCTCTACATTGAAGGCACAACAGTTGTTAGAGTAAGGGTGCCAAGGTTATTTAGCTTATGTATCCACTACATCAGGGTCAGAAAGAATGATAGAAGATGTGCCTATAGTGTGCGAGTTTACTGATGTATTTCCAGAGGAACTACCTGGATTACCACCTGAGCGAGAGATTGAATTTGAAATCTCTCTCATACCTGATACTCAGCCTATCCCTATCCCTCCATATAGGATGGCACCAGCTGAGTTACGAGAGTTAAAGGTACAATTGTAAGAAAGTTAGATAAAGGATTCATTCGTCCGAGTACTTCACCATGGGGTGCACCTGTCTTATTTGTTAGGAAAAAGGATGGCTCGATGCGGTTGTGCATTGACTATAGACAACTAAACAAGAGGACAATAAAGAACAAGTATCCTCTGCCAAGAATAGATGATCTCTTTGATCAGTTACAAGGTTCAACTGTGTATTCCAAGATTGATTTAAGATCTGGATACCATCAGTTGAAAATTAAAGACACAGACATTCCCAAGACAGCTTTTCGAACTAGATACGGGCATTATGAATTCTTAGTTATGCCTTTTGGACTAACAAATGCCCCAGCAGCCTTCATGGATCTCATGAATAGAGTATTCAAGGAGTTCTTAGATCACTTTGTAGTAGTCTTTATTGATGATGTGCTTATTTACTCAAAGGATAAGTATCTGCATGAACATCATCTCAGGAAGGCACTTGAAACTCTAAGGAAAAATAAACTGTATGCTAAATATAGCAAATGTGACTTCTGGCTATCTGAAGTATCTTTCTTAGGCCATGTTATTTCTGGGGAAGGTATATCAGTTGATCCTACAAAGGTTAGTGCGGTGATGAGTTGGGAACGCCCGAAGACTGTCACAGAAATACGATCTTTTCTGGGTTTAGCTGCATACTATAGAAGATTCGTGAAGGACTTTTCACGGATAGCATTGCCAGTGACTAGACTAACTCAAAAGGAGGTCCCATTCTTATGGTCTGATACATGTGAAGCTAGTTTTCAGACATTGAAAGAATGCCTAACATCTGCACCAATCCTTACTCTACCCTCCGGGAGTGAAGGGTTTACAGTGTACACTGACGCATCAAAAGAAGGACTTGGGGCGGTTCTTATGCAACATGGTAAGGTAGTTGCGTATGCATCACGACAGCTCAGGACACATGAGAAGAACTACCCAACACATGACCTTGAATTAGCTGCCGTAGTGTTCGCTTTAAAGATTTGGAGACACTACCTGTATGGTATTACTTTTAAAATCTTCACCGATCATAAAAGCTTGAAATATCTATTTGATCAGAAGGAACTCAATATGAGACAGAGACGGTGGCTAGAGTTGCTGAAAGACTATGATTGCACTATCTCCTACCACCCTGGTAAGGGGAACGTCGTAGCAGATGCCCTTAGCAGAAGAACTTATTCACCCGGGTTAGTGAGTGCTATCCACTTCTGGGGTTTACTATCAACGTTAAGTGAATGGAAACCATTTGATAGTAGTGCTGATAATATAACTATTCCTCATCGATACAAACCAGAAATATGGGATAAAATAAAGAAAGGACAGGAGGATGATCCAGTCCTCAAAGACTTAAAACAACAACTTGAGAAGAATAAGATAGAGGGATTCCAGATACAAGATGGTTTACTGTATAATCATCACAGAGTTTGTGTACCAAACACACCTGAACTAAGGAAAGACATCTTACGAGAAGCTCATTGTTCTAGATTATCTATTCATCCAGGAATTACGAAGATGTATAAGGATCTTCATTCATACTTTTGGTGGCCGGGAATGAAGAAAGATGTTGCTGAGTTTGTGAATTCATGTTTCACTTGCCAGCAGGTAAAGGCTTCACACCAAAAGCCACCAGGATTATTGCAACCCCTCCCTATACCTGAATGGAAATGGGAAAGCATTTCCATGGATTTCGTTACTGGCTTACCTCAGACGACTGGTAGTAAAGATAGTATCTGGGTTATAATAGATCGTCTGACAAAGGTAGCACACTTCATTCCGATAAGCTTATCTTTCACTCCAGACCAGCTGGCTGAGTTATATATTACACACGTGATTCGCCTCCATGGTATCCCGAAGGAAGTAGTTTCTGATCGAGATTCACGATTCACCTCACACTATTGGGAGAACTTCATGAAAGCCCTAGGTACACAACTATGCTTGAGTACAGCATATCATCCACAAACAGATGGGCAGTCAGAACGTACGATTCAAACACTAGAGGATATGCTACGAGCATGTACCTCAGAATGGAAGGGATCGTGGATTAAACATTTGCCTCTTGTAGAATTCACCTACAATAATAGTTACCATACAAGTATTGGCATGGCACCATTTGAAGCACTATATGGACGAAAGTGTACCACTCCTTTGTGTTGGCAAGAGGTCGGAATAAAGAACCTTTATGATTCAGATAGACTTCAGGAGACACGGGAAGCTGTAGAACTTGCTAGAAAAAGACTATTAACTGCTCAGAGTCGCCAGAAAAGTTATAGTGATAACCGGAGAAGAGACCTTGAATTTGAGGTAGGTGACTTTGTATTTCTCAAAGTATCACCTATGAAGGGTGTTCAAAGGTTTGGCTTGCGTGGGAAGTTAGCACCCAGGTTCGTGGGTCCCTTTGAAATTATTAAACGGATTGAAAAAGTTGCCTATAGACTTGCACTTCCTCCACATCTTTCGGCAATACATGATGTATTTCATGTATCAAATCTGAGAAAGTACGTTAGGGATCCAGAGCATAAGATAAGTTATGATGATTTACATGTTGAGCCAGACTTGACTACCAAAAGATACCTGTGCAAATACTTGAAAGGGATATCAAGAAGTTGAGAAACAAAGAGGTGCCTCTAGTTAAAATATTATGGCGGAACCAAGAGTTTGAAGAAGCCACATGGGAACCTGAGGCAGAAATGAGAGAGAAATACCCGTACTTGTTTGAATGATAAAATTATGTATTATGTATATGTTCATTTTAAATGACATGACGTTCATTCTCTTTAAGGTTGTTATGGTTTCAATCCTCTTTAAGGTTGTTATGCCTGCATTTCTAGTCTCGAGGACGAGACTTCCTTTAAGGTTGTTATAATTGTAAAGCTTTGAACTTGGCATATCTCGGATCCTATATAATAAGATCCGGCTCGTAAAGAGGAAACCAACAGAATTTGTTTCGTGTGAATCGGACTTCGTTTCGATTTGTTATGAATTTCGGAAGAAAGAGAAGTAAGGAAGGCTAAGATGTCATTAATCCATAATGACTGTCATCAAGACTAATTAAACATGATTAAAGAAACTAATGACGATTGAAAGCCGCTAATGATCATTAGTAAACACTAATCAATAGTTAACAAAAGATAAGCGTAAGCCGCGAAAGTTAAATCGCGATTAGTGAAAATTAATCACGATTAGTGTTAATTAAGCGTCATTAGCGAATCTAGAATCCTCTAGAATGTTCTAACTTAGGCTCCAAGTTTGGGATAAGTTTTGGCTAAAACCATGGGCCAAAACCATGGGCCGCTAAACCATGGTTAAGGTCTAAACCATGGTTTTCTAACCATGGTTAGTGGTTTTCTAGGGCCTATAAATAGACCCCCCCTACCCATTCATTCTCTACAACTTCCACTACCACCACCACCCCAAGGTCTTGGGTCGAGAGGTTGGGAGGAGGAGTAGGAGGCGAGGGAGGAGCGCTAGCGAAGCGCTGCCGGGAGAACGAGGAGAAGAAAGGTATGATCCTCTCTTAGTTGCTTCGTAAGCTAGGCTTTCAATTCGTACTCTTGTTCTTCCAAGTTTTGTTTTTGATTCATATTTCTTTCCGATTCGTTTTCCTGTTGTGGTTCGAGGAGAAATCTGTGTAACACCCTACTTAGGTGCGGGCGGCTATGTACGTCAGTGACCCTGTGATTCGTCACACGTTCACTCATCTAAGACGCGTGGTGTCTATCGATTCTCCATCGTTTATGTTTCTATTCTTCGTATTATGCTTTTATAGTTATTTTGATGGTGAAATCTGTGTAATACCCTACTTAGGTGCGGGCGGCTGTGCACGTCAGTGACCCTGTGATTCGTCACACGTTCACTCACCTAAGATGTGTGGTGTCTACCGGTTCTTCATCATTTGTTGTTGAGTATATTCTTTCAGTTTCGTTGTTATTTTCCTCTCGATTGATTTTATAGATGAAACTCTTTTCGTTTTTTTATTTTGAAATATGTCCCGATATAAGGGGAAACTCTGCCGAAATTTTCCGAGAAATATGTCCCGATATAAGGGGAAACTCTGCCGAAATTTTAAGAGAAAATATGTTCTTGACGTTCTTCGTGTTCTTCGCGTTCTTCGCGTTCTTCGTTCGTTCTTCGCGTTCTTAACATGTTCTTAGCGTTTTGATACGAAAAATGAAATTCGATCTTTTCAGGAGCCTTAAATTAGCCTTTCTAAAAACGAAACTCGGTAAAGCCTTGCATACACGAGAAAGAGCTTGATTAGGTAACGAAATCCTTCCTTTTGCTGTTGGGTTTTCATACGAAATTATTGAAATTCTTGATTTAGTGTTCTTTGCTACGAAGAACCCTAATTTTGGCTATTTTTGAAAAAGTCTGAAGAATTGCTTTGTGATTCCCACTAAAATAAGATCTACACATCAAATTGATGCGTTGGCTCTGAAAGTTAGGGTTTGGGAGTTAAAATAGGTATAAATAGAAGTATACATATGATTATGAATAATATATATGTGAGTCGATATTAAGTATTGCGGTTTATGCAAATCAAAGACTTAACAAAAGAATTACATCATGTGAATTGGTGTGATTTGAGTTCGATCCTAAAAAGGATCTTGTGTCACGATAAGGATGACTGGGAGTAGTACTACAGGTCGGGCATGCAACCTGTAGGTTGTCGGAAGGAACCCGTATTGGCATTTCCCTACCTAGGTGGTACACGGTTGCCCTGTTATGATAAGTGCGCACAAATTGAATGTTTTGCAACGCGTGGTACCGGGAGCCAATATATTCAGGTTGGAACGACGGAAGATGTGGTCGTGCCATGTGGAGGCACGGGTGGTTCAATAGCGACTGAGTCACGATAACATGTATTTAAAGCCGCTAGGTTATATGATTAAATGTTAGCCTGAGGTTTTAAGCAACCGAGTCCTCGAGGATGGTGTGCTCTTTTGTTTTCTTCAGGCTGAGGGTTGAGACCCTGTTTAATAAAAGAAAAGGAAATTGTCAGGGTAGTATTGGAGGATTGGTTGAGGTGACGTGCGGCGGCATAAGCTTACCAAGATCAACACAATCTCCAATCCTGAAGGATCCACAGCTTCGGAGTCCAAGAATGGTGGGGTTCCCCTGGACTAATCCCTGATGTGGAATAGAAAGGAATAGGACTTAAGTTAATGAAAAGGAATGAAATTTTTGTGATATCAAGTTTTGAAAAATTACACAATTTGTTTGCTTTTCTCTTCTTCGTTACTTAGCATTCGCTAATTTTTATCCTATGATTTATGGAAAACCCAACAGGTATCGGTGAGCAATCGCAAGGACTTTAAAATTCATCCGGCTTACATACTAGACATCCAGCCAGCCACAGTAGCTTTACTCTTTAAGGTAGTTAGTAATATTTTGTGTATTTTCCTTTCAAACTGATGTACATGTAAATGGTTATAGTGGGACAGTGTATCATCTGAACTATATTTTGTGAATGGAAAAGTGTTGAAATACTTTCTTCCGAGTATTTTTATTTGCAGTATATTTCTGAATGTTAGTTGTGATTGCTGAATAAATTATTGCTAAGTAACCAGATCCGGATATGGGAGGATCCGACGACCCGGGAAACGGGGTCGCGACAGATTGGTATCAGAGCACGGTTACTCCAGTAATTTATTTAGTAATTAATAACTATGAGCGGTATTCAGAAACTAAGGTTGTATTAAGATCCTTTGATCTTAATAAATGACTGCAGTACCATTCACAAGTCATTGTCCCTTATGTACATCATGCTAAGACATATAGGATCTGACCTTTGACCTTGACTCACCCCAGGATCATGGCAGACCAAGACATGTCTAGACAATTAGCGGCTATGATGGCAATGCTCCAAGACATGGGGCAAAGGCAACAAGCATTGGAGGAGAGGCTCAATGCACAGGCTGAGAGACCCGAGGCATCTAAGCCTGCGGATGCTAGGATTGAAGGTTCTGTCCATCTTTCTGAGGAAGAATCTAGTTACCATCCTTCAACTGAGTCTGCTCCTACCCCGGTTGAAGGAGCAATGGAGAAGGCCCTTCTTAGACACCAAACATTACTAGATAATTACCGAAAGGGAAAAATTCCTCGATTCAAAGGTGTAGAGACACCTGTCGAGGCTGAATTATGGCTTCATGACGTCAGTAGGATGCTGAGAATAATACACGCACCAGCAGATACTTGGGTGCACTTTGCTGATTACTCCTTAGCAGACTATGCAAGACGATGGTGGAGAGCCATTTCCAAGAAGTTAGCAGACCCTGTTCCATGGGATATCTTCGAAGAGAGGTTCCGAGCTCACTTTTGTCCCTCTCATTGGGAAGAATTAAAGAGGAGAGAGTTGGCTTCTCTGAATCAGGGTTCTAAGACTGTACGAGATTATCATATCCACTTTACTGAGCTACTACGGTACTCACCAGCTCTAGAAGCTTCACCACAAGAGTGTCTTACCAAATTTGTTAGCGGTCTTCAGGGAGATCTACGAGAAAAGCTTGCTGGTTTTAGAGCCACAACCGTAGATGAAGCAATGGACATCGCCTCTCGTATTGAGATGGAGAGGGATGAAAATCGCCAAAGAAGAAGTTTCCACTTTAATGGTGGACCGTCCAAAAGCAAGGCACATTATAATCGTAGAGATCGTCGCTATCATCCAGCCGGTTCCAATATAAGCTCACCACAGACCTTGGGTCAGGAATTATCAGGAAGAAGGGGTTTCTCTAGACCTCCACTATATCCTCGCGACTCAGCAGTAGGAGCTAGCACCTCTGTGGCTGGATCTTCATCTCAAACAGGAGCACGTTTGTGTTTTTACTGTCATCAGGAAGGCCACATCAAGAAAGATTGTCCGAAGTTGAGAGGTTCAGGATTTAAATCAACACCAATTAATAGTATAACATCCACCTCGAGCAATGGAGCAACACATGGAGGAAGACATGGTAGAGGTCGAGGCTCACAAGGAGCGTCTCCTACACAACAACCACCACAAAGTGTTGCGGGTTCTAGCTTGCCTATTCCTAATGGCCAGCTCAATGCAATTACTGAAGAAGAAGCCTACAACTCAGGCACAGTCGTACGAGGTATCGTTACTATTCATGGCTTTTCAGTACATGCCTTATTTGATTCTGGTGCTTCACATTCATTTATTGTTCGACGGTTAGTACCCACTTTGGGTAAGATACCAGTAGAAGTACAACAGTCCTATCTGATCAAGGGACCAGGAGGACAAGTATTTATAATCCGAGAAATCCTGGATAATTGTATAATACTGATAGCAGGACATCAGCTACCTGTTTCACTACTACTAATCGAAATGGAGGACTTTGGTCTTATACTAGGAATGGATTGGTTAGAAAGGCATCATGCATGTCTTGACTTTTTCCAGAAGACAGTAACATTCCACCTTCCTAACTCGATAGAGTTCCAGTTCATTGGAAAGACATCCAATGATAATATCAAATATATCTCTACATTGAAGGCACAACAGTTGTTAGAGCAAGGGTGCCAAGGTTATTTAGCTTATGTATCCACTACATCAGGGTCAGAAAGAATGATAGAAGATGTGCCTATAGTGTGCGAGTTTACTGATGTATTTCCAGAGGAACTACCTGGATTAGCACCTGAGCGAGAGATTGAATTTGAAATCTCTGTCATACCTGATACTCAGCCTATCCCTATCCCTCCATATAGGATGGCACCAGCTGAGTTACGAGAGTTAAAGGTACAATTGCAAGAACAGTTAGATAAAGGATTCATTCGTCCTAGTACTTCACCATGGGGTGCACCTGTCTTATTTGTTAGGAAAAAGGATGGCTCGATGCGGTTGTGCATTGACTATAGACAACTAAACAAGAGGACAATAAAGAACAAGTATCCTCTGCCAAGAATAGATGATCTCTTTGATCAGTTACAAGGTTCAACTGTGTATTCCAAGATTGATTTAAGATCTGGATACCATCAGTTGAAAATTAAAGACACAGATATTCCCAAGACAGCTTTTCGAACTAGATACGGGCATTATGAATTCTTAGTTATGCCTTTTGGACTAACAAATGCCCCAGCAGCCTTCATGGATCTCATGAATAGAGTATTCAAGGAGTTCTTAGATCACTTTGTAGTAGTCTTTATTGATGATGTGCTTATTTACTCAAAGGATAAGTATCTGCATGAACATCATCTCAGGAAGGCACTTGAAACTCTAAGGAAAAATAAACTGTATGCTAAATATAGCAAATGTGACTTCTGGCTATCTGAAGTATCTTTCTTAGGCCATGTTATTTCTGGGGAAGGTATATCAGTTGATCCTACAAAGGTTAGTGCGGTGATGAGTTGGGAACGCCCGAAGACTGTCACAGAAATACGATCTTTTCTGGGTTTAGCTGCATACTATAGAAGATTCGTGAAGGACTTTTCACGGATAGCATTGCCAGTGACTAGACTAACTCAAAAGGAGGTCCCATTCTTATGGTCTGATACATGTGAAGCTAGTTTTCAGACATTGAAAGAATGCCTAACATCTGCACCAATCCTTACTCTACCCTCCGGGAGTGAAGGGTTTACAGTGTACACTGACGCATCAAAAGAAGGACTTGGGGCGGTTCTTATGCAACATGGTAAGGTAGTTGCGTATGCATCACGACAGCTCAGGACACATGAGAAGAACTACCCAACACATGACCTTGAATTAGCTGCCGTAGTGTTCGCTTTAAAGATTTGGAGACACTACCTGTATGGTATTACTTTTGAAATCTTCACCGATCATAAAAGCTTGAAATATCTATTTGATCAGAAGGAACTCAATATGAGACAGAGACGGTGGCTAGAGTTGCTGAAAGACTATGATTGCACTATCTCCTACCACCCTGGTAAGGGGAACGTCGTAGCAGATGCCCTTAGCAGAAGAACTTATTCACCCGGGTTAGTGAGTGCTATCCACTTCTGGGGTTTACTATCAACGTTAAGTGAATGGAAATCATTTGATAGTAGTGCTGATACTATAACTATTCCTCATCGATACAAACCAGAAATATGGGATAAAATAAAGAAAGGACAGGAGGATGATCCAGTCCTCAAAGACTTAAAACAACAACTTGAGAAGAATAAGATAGAGGGATTCCAGATACAAGATGGTTTACTGTATAATCATCACAGAGTTTGTGTACCAAACACACCTGAACTAAGGAAAGACATCTTACGAGAAGCTCATTGTTCTAGATTATTTATTCATCCAGGAATTACGAAGATGTATAAGGATCTTCATTCATACTTTTGGTGGCCGGGAATGAAGAAAGATGTTGCTGAGTTTGTGAATTCATGTTTCACTTACCAGCAGGTAAAGGCTTCACACCAAAAGCCACCAGGATTATTGCAACCCCTCCCTATACCTGAATGGAAATGGGAAAGCATTTCCATGGATTTCGTTACTGGCTTACCTCAGACGACTGGTAGTAAAGATAGTATCTGGGTTATAATAGATCGTCTGACAAAGGTAGCACACTTCATTCCGATAAGCTTATCTTTCACTCCAGACCAGCTGGCTGAGTTATATATTGCACACGTGATTCGCCTCCATGGTATCCCGAAGGAAGTAGTTTCTGATCGAGATTCACGATTCACCTCAAACTATTGGGAGAACTTCATGAAAGCCCTAGGTACACAACTATGCTTGAGTACAGCATATCATCCACAAACAGATGGGCAGTCAGAACGTACGATTCAAACACTAGAGGATATGCTACGAGCATGTACCTTAGAATGGAAGGGATCGTGGATTAAACATTTGCCTCTTGTAGAATTCACCTACAATAATAGTTACCATACAAGTATTGGCATGGCACCATTTGAAGCACTATATGGACGAAAGTGTACCACTCCTTTGTGTTGGCAAGAGGTCGGAATAAAGAACCTTTATGATTCAGATAGACTTCAGGAGACACGGGAAGCTGTAGAACTTGCTAGAAAAAGACTATTAACTGCTCAGAGTCGCCAGAAAAGTTATAGTGATAACCGGAGAAGAGACCTTGAATTTGAGGTAGGTGACTTTGTATTTCTCAAAGTATCACCTATGAAGGGTGTTCAAAGGTTTGGCTTGCGTGGGAAGTTAGCACCCAGGTTCGTGGGTCCCTTTGAAATTATTAAACGGATTGAAAAAGTTGCCTATAGACTTGCACTTCCTCCACATCTTTCGGCAATACATGATGTATTTCATGTATCAAATCTGAGAAAGTACGTTAGGGATCCAGAGCATAAGATAAGTTATGATGATTTACATGTTGAGCCAGACTTGACTACCAAAAGATACCTGTGCAAATACTTGAAAGGGATATCAAGAAGTTGAGAAACAAAGAGGTGCCTCTAGTTAAAATATTATGGCGGAACCAAGAGTTTGAAGAAGCCACATGGGAACCTGAGGCAGAAATGAGAGAGAAATACCCGTACTTGTTTGAATGATAAAATTATGTATTATGTATATGTTCATTTTAAATGACATGACGTTCATTCTCTTTAAGGTTGTTATGGTTTCAATCCTCTTTAAGGTTGTTATGCCTGCATTTCTAGTCTCGAGGACGAGACTTCCTTTAAGGTTGTTATAATTGTAAAGCTTTGAACTTGGCATATCTCGGATCCTATATAATAAGATCCGGCTCGTAAAGAGGAAACCAACAGAATTTGTTTCGTGTGAATCGGACTTCGTTTCGATTTGTTATGAATTTCGGAAGAAAGAGAAGTAAGGAAGGCTAAGATGTCATTAATCCATAATGACTGTCATCAAGACTAATTAAACATGATTAAAGAAACTAATGACGATTGAAAGCCGCTAATGATCATTAGTAAACACTAATCAATAGTTAACAAAAGATAAGCGTAAGCCGCGAAAGTTAAATCGCGATTAGTGAAAATTAATCACGATTAGTGTTAATTAAGCGTCATTAGCGAATCTAGAATCCTCTAGAATGTTCTAACTTAGGCTCCAAGTTTGGGATAAGTTTTGGCTAAAACCATGGGCCAAAACCATGGGCCGCTAAACCATGGTTAAGGTCTAAACCATGGTTTTCTAACCATGGTTAGTGGTTTTCTAGGGCCTATAAATAGACCCCCCCTACCCATTCATTCTCTACAACTTCCACTACCACTACCACCCCAAGGTCTTGGGTCGAGAGGTTGGGAGGAGGAGTAGGAGGCGAGGGAGGAGCGCTAGCGAAGCGCTGCCGGGAGAACGAGGAGAAGAAAGGTATGATCCTCTCTTAGTTGCTTCGTAAGCTAGGCTTTCAATTCGTACTCTTGTTCTTTCAAGTTTTGTTTTTGATTCATATTTCTTTCCGATTCGTTTTCCTGTTGTGGTTCGAGGAGAAATCTGTGTCACACCCTACTTAGGTGCGGGCGGCTATGCACGTCAGTGACCCTATGATTCGTCACACGTTCACTCATCTAAGACGCGTGGTGTCTACCGATTCTCCATCGTTTATGTTTCTATTCTTCGTATTATGGTTTTATAGTTATTTTGATGGTGAAATCTGTGTAATACCCTACTTAGGTGCGGGCGGCTGTGCACGTCAGTGACCCTGTGATTCGTCACACGTTCACTCACCTAAGATGTGTGGTGTCTACCGGTTCTTCATCTCTTGTTGTTGAGTATATTCTTTCAGTTTCGTTGTTATTTTCCTCTCGATTGATTTTATAGATGAAACTCTTTTCATTTTTTTATTTTGAAATATGTCCCGATATAAGGGGAAACTCTGCCGAAATTTTCCGAGAAATATGTCCCGATATAAGGGGAAACTCTGCCGAAATTTTAAGAGAAAATATGTTCTTGACGTTCTTCGTGTTCTTCGCGTTCTTCGCGTTCTTCGTTCGTTCTTCGCGTTCTTAACATGTTCTTAGCGTTTTGATACGAAAAATGAAATTCGATCTTTTCAGGAGCCTTAAATTAACCTTTCTAAAAACGAAACTCGGTAAAGCCTTGCATACACGAGAAAGAGCTTGATTAGGTAACGAAATCCTTCCTTTTGCTGTTGGGTTTTCATACGAAATTATTGAAATTCTTGATTTAGTGTTCTTTGTTACGAAGAACCCTAATTTTGGCTATTTTTGAAAAAGTCTGAAGAATTGCTTTGTGATTCCCACTAAACTAAGATCTACACATCAAATTGATGCGTTGGCTATGAAAGTTAGGGTTTGGGAGTTAAAATAGGTATAAATAGGAGTATACATATGATTATGAATAATATATATGTGAGTCGATATTAAGTATTGCGGTTTATGCAAATCAAAGACTTAACAAAAGAATTACATCATGTGAATTGGTGTGATTTGAGTTGGATCCTAAAAAGGATCTTGTGTCACGATAAGGATGACTGGGAGTAGTACTACAGGTCGGGCATGCAACCTGTAGGTTGTCGGAAGGAACCCGTATTGGCATTTCCCTACCTAGGTGGTACACGGTTGCCCTGTTATGATAAGTGCGCACAAATTGAATGTTTTGCAACGCGTGGTACCGGGAGCCAATATATTCGGGTTGGAACGACGGAAGATGTGGTCGTGCCATGTGGAGGCACGGGTGGTTCAATAGCGGCTGAGTCACGATAACATGTATTTAAAGCCGCTAGGTTATATGATTAAATGTTAGTCTGAGGTTTTAAGCAACCGAGTCCTCGAGGATGGTGTGCTCTTTTGTTTTCTTCAGGCTGAGGGTTGAGACCCTGTTTAATAAAAGAAAAGGAAATTGTCAGGGTAGTATTGGAGGATTGGTTGAGGCGACGTGCGGTGGCATAAGCTTACCAAGATCAACACAATCTCCAATCCTGAAGCATCCACAACTTCGGAGTCCAAGAATGGTGGGGTTCCCCTGGACTAATCCCTGATGTGGAATAGAAAGGAATAGGACTTAAGTTAATGAAAAGGAATGAAATTTTTGTGATATCAAGTTTTGAAAAATTACACAATTTGTTTGCTTTTCTCTTCTTCGTTACTTAGCATTCGCTAATTTTTATCCTATGATTTATGGAAAACCCAACAGGTATCAGTGAGCAATCGCAAGGACTTTAAAATTCATCCGGCTTACATACTAGACATCCATCCAGCCACAGTAGCTTTACTCTTTAAGGTAGTTAGTAATATTTTGTGTATTTTCCTTTCAAGCTGATGTACATGTAAATGGTTATAGTGGGACAGTGTATCATCTGAACTATATTTTGTGAATGGAAAAGTGTTGAAATACTTTCTTCCGAGTATTTTTATTTGCAGTATATTTCTGAATGTTAGTTATGATTGCTGAATAAATTATTGCTAAGTAACCAGATCCGGATATGGGAGGATCCGACGACCCGGGAAACGGGGTCGCGACATATATATAGAGGAAAGGGAGCCTACTTTGTGAAGTAGGTAACCTTACCTATTTCGCATCCATTTTTAGCAATTTTTTTTATTTTTTTTGAAAATACCACTGTGGATTTTCACAACTATATCCCTCTAATATGTCATTCTAATTTCGTCAGAAACAGAGACTCCTACGGTCTCCATCCAGACAATCATTTTTTAACGATCATAGATTTGCTGTATTTTACATGTTCTGGATGGAGGCTGTAGGAGTCTCTGTTTCTGATGAAATTTGAATGACATATTAGAAGGATATAATTATGAAAATCCACGGTGATATTTTTCAAAAAAAATAAAAAAATTGCGAAAAATAGATGTGTAGTAGGTAAGGCTACCTACTTCACAAAGTAGGCTCCCTTTCCTCTTATATATATATTGCAATTATGCATTCACAACGTACATATTTGCTCTAAATTTTTAAAACTCTTATTTCTTTTTTTCTTTACTGTGTAACATACATCTATACTACTACTATTAGTGGGTTTTATCCCCCTTCATTGCCACGTGTCCCTTCTTTTTTCCCACCTTGCATCCTCTCCCACTTAGGGATGTCAACGGGTCGGGTTTGGGACGGGTATTACTATTCCCAAACCCGTACCCATTTATAATATCACTACCCATACCCACCCATTTATTAAACGGGTAATTTCTAGCGGGTACCCATATACCCGTCGGATATTCGTGTACCTAATGGGTACCCATATCTTGGACATGGTAAATCTTAAGTTGTTTATAAATGTATACAAGAATTTCACAAATAGACAAAATAGAGCGAGATCGTGTAATATGATGATCCATAAAAATGTGCAATATATAGAAAATATCAAAGTTTTATAGCTTCCAATTAAGAGCTTTCCGACGTGCGAGCCTATCCTAGCCGGGTCCTCCCCTTGTGCTGATAGTTTTTAATTATTAAAGATACAAAAAGTTAGTTGAATATGAATAAATGGATGGAGAGGAGAAAATTGAGTTGGATATTTATACATGTAGATCGATACATATTAGATATGAAATAGATTTGGGGCTAGTTTGATTAAAATGCAACACACACATCTATCTTTATTTTTTTATTCGGGTTTGGGGCGGGTTTGGGTTCGGGTACCCACAAGGCAATCCCAAATCCATACCTATACCCGCATGGGTAGTCAATTCAAATCCCAAACCCGTCCAAAAGTAAATGGGGCGGGTCCTTAAATGGGGCGGGTTCGAGTCGAGTACCCAATGCGTAGACCAAGATTGACATCCTTACTCTCACTCCCGCCCCTTTCTCTCTCCGTCAAATGGTTCCCATGCCCCCCTCTCTCCCATTCTCTCTCCCTCCGCTTACTCTCTCTCTCCCTTTCTCTCTCCCTCCACTTACTCTCTCTCCTTTTCTCTCTCCTTCTCCTTCAACTAAATATCTCAATCCCTCCCTCTCTTCTCTCCCTCTTTCTCTCTTCCTCTCTCTCATTCTCCTCTCTTCCCTCTCTCTCTCTCTCTCTTCCTCTCTAATATATCATTCTTTTTCCCTTTCTGTAATATAGTTTATTAAATTAAAAAGTACCTATAAATATTTTCTCATATATCAATGCATAAAAATGACTAAGGAAAAAGTTTTTTTTGTCCTAATTTAATTCATTTATATTGGTATTTTGTGCATATTTTTGTGCATATTGGTAATTTATATTGGTATTTTGTGCATATTTTTTTATCAAGAGTAGACTTTTTTAAATATAGTTTACCCCATACACTTATATATATATGTAGTATGAAATAGTACCAAAATGCTTGGTTGTAGATAAATTTTTTAATATAATATTTGTTTGGGTTTACGTTAATAACATCTACCAAACAAAACTATTATGAACCTTTTTTATTTCATTCATATTTTGAATATATAATGACAACTATCATTTGTTACATGTAATACAAAATATTATCTGTCACTGAATTTTTAAATACACGATATATTTTAAAATCATAAACTAAAATTTATGTCAATGTACAGAAACTTAGATTTAAATTTTAAAAAAATAACTTGCAAATATAAATATATTTGTAAAGTGCTTAATATTTCTCTAGATTTATATTACATATCTTATTAGCCAATTAATGTAATTGATAAATTTTATTCCTAAAATTTTATATGCATCGAGTTAAATGTAAATGCCTGAAATGATCATACTTATGATCTTACAACATGCTTACAATCTCTTTCGATAGCTTATTTAAATTATTATATGATTGCAAGTACTTTTTACCTATGACCATATTATTCAGTCACCAGTTACAACTGTTTCTAAATTTAACATTTCAGCTTTATTTTAATTCCTTAATGAATTCATGATATTACCTTTGTCATAATTGTCCCCGCCGCGAAGCGCGGGTATGTACCCTAGTAACTTAACTATAAGAAAGTCAAAACCATAGAAACATTAGAAAAATCTAGAAAATGCACAGAAAGAATCATGTATCACTTACTATTTACACATGTAAATATTACTTTATATCTAATTTAAAAATTGAGAATAAAAAACAAAAGATAAAAAAAATAAAAACATCACACTTATTTTATACTCTTATTACAGGTAAACCAAAATCTCGAAAATAGTTAAAATTTGAAACTTTAATTAAAAAAATAAAATATGCAAAAACACAAAAAGAAAATAAGAAAACACAACAAGTAGTTCGACGCAGCGGGAGTGGTTGAGGATAGCCTGCTTCACCTATTAATGTTCGATCCATGACCCCTACCTGGTTAAATACAAGAGAAATAATTAAATTTTGCTGCTTAACTTGATCAGAGACCGTTCTACAACCGATTGATCTAGCTATAATCTCTAGGCGAGTCATCATGGACGGATGCTTGAAATCTCCCAATCTTAGTAGTCACCATGATTCAATGTAACCCATTCAAATAGACTGTGTTCATCGGTTGGGCCGGGTAACAATCAACCAGGTTTATTAATCAAATGTGCATCCAGGCTACATAATGGATCGTTTGCTGCAATGGGAAGCCCAGCAGACTCTGCAGTATCCATTTGAGCCGCTCGATCTTGATCGAGAGGTTCATACGATTTTGTACTTTTTTGGGCCCGTACCATGCAAAATCGCGTGAACCACTCGATTAAGATCGAGCGACTCAAATGGGTACAACAGAGTCTGCTGGCTCTACATTGCAGGAGACGATCCATTCCCTCCAGGCTAACCCAGATAGTTGCAGGCACGTTTGGGATACAACCCATCCATTTGCCACGTTCTCCTTCTTCAACTCGAGGAAATAAGAAAGACGCATCGTCAATCGAGTACGTGGACCTTATAAAAGTTTCCTGACACGAACCCTTTACACATAATCTCAAGTTCTCACATCAACTGCAAGTAAAAATCTAAAAATCTCATGCACGTAGATATAACAGCCACATTCAAATTCCCGTCTTCTTCCCCGCGAGAACCCATCTCAATGCAAAGAACTGCCTCAGATCCCCATGAACACCATTCCCGCCAAAACCAGAGCGACTCCCAGCCTCCATAGGCTCCCCATCATCTTACTGCCACTGCTCATCGGAATCCTGTCAGGAATGGAGCACTCCTCCCCGTTGAAGTACAGCTTCTTCGGGTACCCGTCCCCCGCCACCACGTTGATCCCCGGCGTCGTCTTCTTCGTGAACGATATCACCGACTGGAGCTTCCCGGGGTTCTTCCCCTGCGGCCCCTCGCTGACCTTGATCAGGTAATTCAGCCCCGGCAGCCCCGCCACGAAGATGGTGTCGTTCCCGACCGCGGTGCCGTTGAACGAGTACGTCGCCTCGAAGCCGTCGTACGCCCGTGGCATCACGAATGCGGCGAACCAGTCGGGGATGTCCGCCTCCCCCCAGTTGAACAGCGTGATCCTCGCGCTCCAGCCGTCGCTGTAATCCGTGTAGACGTGCCAATTCACGCTCACGCCGCAGTTGTCGCCGCACGGCAGCGGGCGCGGTACGGGGAGGCTCTTGATCTGCGCCCATTCCAGCGCCTCTATGGTCCTGTTGGCGTACGCCTTCAGCAGGCCGTCCGGCGGGATCAGCATTGCTGGAGCCTTTACGTTGCACTTCTTCTCTGCGCCTGCCGGGCACCCGCACGCGCACGTCTTGCAGGGGATCGCCGAGTCGTTGTAGAACGCGGAGAACGATAAGCAGCACCGCGGCGGCGCCTTCTTCCTTGTGATGTTGCAGACTACCTGCCATGTCGCCATGGCCAACGAGGACGTCGGCAGGCCGCCGGCATTCGGGAACACCGACGGACTCACTCGTATTGGAGCCGAGCAATTGTAGAGAGGATTGAGCGCGCCGTTGGAACCGGCGATGGCCCAATTCTGGGGAGGTGCCAGCTTGGTTCTGTTGATGTAAGGAGGCATCTTGAAGACCTGCAGCTGGAAGGCGGAAGCCGATCTTTCCGGGTCGATCGTCTCCGGGAGGATCGTGCCGTTGCGGCAGCAGAAGGGGATCCGGCCGAGGTTGTCGTCATTCGCCATCGTAACGGGGAGGTCGACGATGGTGGGTCTCCTGTCGCAGTTGAGCACAGTAGAGAAATCCAGATTCCCGTAAAATTGCCCCGGTGCTCCAAAGATGCACTTTGATGGGTCACTCGTGGTGGTGACGGCGCCTTGCATTTTCAGTATGAACTCCCCTTGCATCCACTCCCAATTGAGCTCCCAATTATCCAACCTGCCGAGGCTGTTGTTGTTCTTGATGGTCACTCGTGCTAGGTAGCTCGAGTCGTAGGCCGCAAGAACATCGTAATCGATCAAGAGATCGCCGGTGCGTCGACTGAGGAACGGGTCGGAGATGGAGGAGTTGGGCTTGAATTTTGGATCCCGCTCGCAGCATGTGTGCATGAAATTGGGGTTTTTGTAAGGGATCTTGAGGGGCTTGCAGATGAAGTCGGGATTATCGAGGGTGAGCGAGGCGGGGAGCGGCGGTGGGGCGGTCGGGGGGACGACACCGTAGTCAGTGCCGGCTATGTTGATTATCGCTTGGACGTCAGTCATGTCGCCGGCGGTTTCGATCGCGGTCTTCAGGTTGGTGCTGGGGAAGCCGGTGAAGGACGCACCGGAGGTGTCGTTGCTTCCGACTTCGTATGGGAAGGAGGAGCCGTCGGAGAGGACCGAAGACGTGGCGGAGACGAGGATGGTACGGTTGGGGAAGCCGATGTGGAGGGACCACATCTCGACAGGAAAGGCATCGGTGTTGACGACGGTGGCTGTGGATCGGAAAGCGAAGGGCTGCAATGCGGGGTCATCGGGGAGGTATGGGTGGATCTTGGTGCGGTAGTTGAGGGTGTACTTGAGGTAGGCGCCCACGCAGGCGTCTGCGGGGGAGAGGGGAGGCGGAGCGGGAGCGGCGACAGGGGGATTGGCGGCGGATCGTTGAGCGAAGGAAAGCGGGAGGTTGGTAATGGAGAGGAGGAGGAGGAAGAACAGTATGGAACTTGGGGAAGAACCCATGTGAGGATGCGCTTCTTCTTGCTGAATGGGAAGGCAGCAATGGAGAAGAAGGGATATCTTGGAAGGCTGCGGAGAGAGCAAAGAGGTCTCTCCCGGTGGGGGTGGTGCTGCGCATTGTGGAGGGAACGACGTTGGGTTTTTAAATGTGACATTTATCCATACCTCCCTGACAAATTTAAGTATTCTATAGATAGATGAAAAAGGACTTTACCAAGATCAAAGTTTGCAATTTGGAAGCACCCGATAGATGGGGACTTCCAATATAATTTACACTTGTTTTATAACGTTCATTACAAAAAAATTATTGGAAGCGATTAAACGTGCTTACCACATACACAGATATATAAAAACCTGGAGCGTATTGGCTTGTGATGATTGCACCACTTCCCTGGCATTCCCTTGGACGCCATTTTACAATTTTTATCCATTTCATATAAAGTAACAATGTTGATGTGAAAAATTAGCATTATAATCCCCTTAGACACCCTATTTAGACATCAAAATAGAGGAGTCAAGGATGGGGAGATTGCAGCAGGTGCTGTAAAGGCCGAGGAGCGTCGGATGAGAATCGAACGACCATCCTAAGGGGATGGGGATAGTAAGCGTGCATCTTGAGGCCGATAATGAGTGATCGGATGGCTGTAGGATCTGCATTAGAGTCTACTGCAGCAGACCCTAGCAGACCCTACAACAGAGGATCTTCTCTATAATCCGCAACCCCAAACATGAGAAAACCCCTTTATTTCATGAAGGATAAGATGCCACCTTACTTTATGAAGTTAAATTTGACACTTTTTGGGAATTGAACAAATAGACATTGCAAATATAGCAATTTTATTTGAGTATACTGTGAAGGACAATATATATTATAACAGTCTGATTCTGTAGAGAACAAATGAAAGAGCAGAGAAGATGGAGCGGCTGAGAAACATTCCAAACTCTCTTAGACCTAAAATCAAGAGGACCTACTTGTGTATGTTATTATATTTTCGGTGTATTTTTATTTTTATTTTTGATTTTAGGATTTTTCAATTGTTTTTGTATTTTTTAAATACCTAGAAACAATATTAAATATAAGTAATCTATTTTATATAGTTTTTTTCACTTATAATTTTGATTTATTTTAATTTCCAAATTTTCAATTTTTTAATAATTAATGTAATAAAATAAAAAAGATGTAAATTATACTTACAAAAATAAGAGTTAACATTTAATAACGTGATAAAATAATAATTAAAAGATAAAAAAAATATTTTTGGAAATTTTATATCTATAATTTTTTTTGGATATTTTTGAAATATAAGAAATTTAAACAAAGGAAAACAACAAAAAAATTTTTTGAAAATTTTTAAAAGGGTAATCAAAGAGAGCTTTGAAAATCGATTTGCGTACCAAAAGGGGTCCTAAAAAATTCTTTTCCCTATAATGTAAATGTGAAAAGGATTGCATAACCTTAGTTTGTTGTATTTGTGGATAAGATATGTTTTTTAATTGATTTTTGGTCGTTTTTGTTAGTGTTTTTGTAGTTTTAGTCTGTAAGTGCAATATTTACTTATAGCAAAAATATATGTTATATTACTTTAAGAGGGACATGCTTACTTTTTCATTTTTTTCTCATTATGATGAATTAATTAAAAATACTACCAGACATAACACCAAAAATATGCTTTTGATTTTTAAAAAATAACTATTAAAAACTAAAAAATCCAAATCAAATATTAGACGAAGTACTGATTCCTGGGGTATTTTTGCTTTTCAGAGCAATTGCAACATGCAACTAATTAGAAAAATCAAAGAAGTGTTTCACAAATTAATTCCTACAAGCATACTACATGAGAGGCACACAATATCCAAAAATCATCACAAAATATTATCACGTTGTTTTACAATGCATTTAGTTAATAAAATTGCTATTTTTTAAACGATCTAAAATGGAAAGGAGGAGGGAAGGTCTAGAAGGGCATCTCCAAGGTGCATGATATTATTGAAGACATCTCATTTAAAAAGATTGGCGACGGAAATTTCTCTACGTTGTGGAAGGATAAATAAATTAATAGTGCCCCATTAAAAACTGTTTATCATAACATTTGGAAATACACAAAAAGCAAGTTTTCCTCGGTAGGCAAGCATGTGACTCTCTCATAGCGAAAAACAACAGGATAAAAGGCCTTTTCAATCATATTCCATCTGGTTTTTGGAAGGAATTCGCCGATTTCAAGATTAAAATACACTTTCTATGGAATATTGTAGCTGACTATACTTCTGACTACTATTTTTTCCCCACAAGAAATATGGATGGTGACAGAGCTCTAAATAAAACTATATATCAGATGTTTACCAATTGGGATAAATCATCTCCTTTTCACTAGAAACTTTAATATCAGATGTTTACCAATTGGGATAAATCATCTCCTTTTCACTAGAAACTTTAGTCCTATCTTTTTTATCCCAGAGTATCTTATTTTCTTTGGATGCTGCTTCATTTCAAGTTAATTACGCAAGACCTTTTGAGTAAACTGAATATCACATAGACAAATAGATGATTTCTGTGTAAAAATGATAATGAGGACAATCTATATATGTTCGAACTTTGTCCATTCACACAAAACAGTTACGCGACGGTAGGGTTAACATACCAAATTTTCGATCTGACTAATTTCCAGTGTCATACATTTTTAAAAAATAATTTGCGAATTATATTAGTAGATGTTCGCTATTAGGGCATCGATCTGGTAGTCGATCTAGAGAGCCTGCTACAGGATGGTTTTTGATTGTTTGTCGATATTTGAAAGGAATATAATTATAGAGAGCTCACAAGTTTTTGGGTGCATTTGGGTTTAAATTTCTCTAGCTTCGATTCCTATGATCCCCTTCCTCCTTGTTGATTCATGTTTTGTTCTTATGTTGTACTTGGTGATTTGTGGCTGGTTTGCTAATTATAATGTATTTTTATCATTTGATGCCAAAGCACCGCGCTTGTGGGAAAGAAAGAACTCAACATCCAGGAACACAATGGATGGAGTGCTCCCATTCAAAGTGTCATTTGTTGATCGTTGATGTCTCTGGTGATGGCACACTTTTATCCTTTAGGTTAGTAACTTTCTGGTGATCTCTTGTTTATTGTCGGTATCTCTTGGCGGAGCCTTCCTTTTTTTGGGTTAGCTACTCAAAGAACTTTGATACTTTATATGTCACATCCCGGACCTCGAAGCATGTGAAAAGTTGCGGAAGCATCCCAAAGCAATGAAAATTTTTTTTCGAGTCCAGGAACGAGATAATAACTCAATAATCCATAAATAACATTCAGAGTGCCAAACATGATGGAAGAATAAAGGAACATAACCAATACATAAAAGACTTATTAAGTCTGAATTACAAAATGAAAAAGAATAACTCTATCAATAACTCCGGTACATTAATCTTAACGAACTAGGATAAAGCAATGAGTCCTTAATTTAGCCGAGCAGCCCAACCTCGTCCTCCGTTAAGCTGCAATGTTATAAATCAATATTAGTCAAACGAATTTGACTAAGTATGCACCAATAATTTATGAGACATGCCATCGTAACCATATACAATGAGTAAAAAAAATATACGATGACAATTCCATATGATAAGGAATATAAGTCAATAAATACATAATGAACTATAAAAAGACTTTTCAAGTATGCCTATCATTATGGGATAAAAATGACAATTCAATCAATTTCCTTGAATATAACAAATTGTGTGATCATAATATCAAAATTCATATCAAATATAAATCAATACCCTCTGCCGACACCTGGCAGCCCGAGCTTGGATAGAAGCCACCCCGTTCCCTTAAATCAAAATTATAAAAATAAAACAAATATCAATACGAGGTCTCCTATCCAAACCCCAATGCAGTGGACGTCAGTACTGAGTCAACCGCCGTAGCGGAAAATTATTCGGAAGTAGTGTAGGATTACCCGCCTACAACGGTCAATTGGCGGATTTAACCGTCCGCGCGGCACCCGGCCAGGTCAAAGCCTCTAATGGGCCAACAATGAACAATGTCTACTCCCTCACAATGATGGTGTCAAAATCAATAATAATTTTCCAATAAAATATTTGAATAATAAAAAAAATGCATTTTAACGTATACACCAAAAGGCAATAATGTATCTATCTATTTACATTTAACAACTAATCAATGAATAAGCATTATGGCTAAATATCAACTTGGCACCTAATTACATAAAGTTGTAACACAGAGATATAATCAAAAATATTTAACGAGATATTATAAAAACTCCATTACAACAACTAATAAAATCAAATGTGGGGGGAAATGATAATGGTATGAAACATAGATTAATGTACATACCTCAAAAAGAAATCAACGCGGATAATTTTCTAGAATCCCTTGTCGACGGAAATTAGTTTTCACCTAAATCAAAGAAAGCTATCTTAACACCATAGTCTACAAAAAAAGCCATTCGACGTTCTATCCGGTTACTACCCATCCCATATGTTGGTAGTTAAATAACAATCAATTAGGTTTTTTTTACCATTATTCTCGTTATTCGCAGTAGTATTTTTTTCGATGAGTTTGTGAAAATATACTGTAGTGCAAGCCTATTTATGGAATAATATTTTATCTATAAATGTCAGCCAATATATAAAAAAAACCGTTTCTTTTTTAATAATGGGTGATTTGGGTTATACAAAAGATAGAAATGCAGGTTCTCTTAAAATCAGTATTCTGCGAAAATAATTTTTTTCCCGAAAACAACCGATTTATTTTAAAAATTGGGTAATCTATTTTATTGCCTCCTAATATAAAATAGTTTAATTGACAAAGACTCCACAATTACATCAACTTCTTGTATAAATCTAGTGCAAAACATTCCCTTCTTATAAATCTTTTGATACTCTAGTTTGAACCATAAAAGTATAACAACAACTTAACCTAAAAGTTCGTAAACTCCAACCTTAATCTAAAAGTATCGACAAAAAAATACAGGGTAAGTATCTGAGTAGTTATATGATTTGATTTTTTTCCTCTTGAATAATTCAGCTATATAATTTTGAAAACATGTTAATATAATATTGAATCGTGTATGATTAACGGCACCCTTAAACTAATATGTGAAAAAACCCTCTAGTGAGAAAAATCTTAGAAAAGCAATCAATAGTTTACCTTGACGCCAATGTTCTCTACGATTCTAGATGCCGACAAAGCTTCAACGCCTGACTCGAGATGCAACCAGATGCTGCAACACCCTCACACAATATTTTTTTCGGCGAGAAATAGAAACTCAACTCTCGGGATGGGGATGAATGAGGCTACGATGAGGACCACCTCTTTTAAAACAACTTCTCACGATAATGGCACTCATGGATAAATTAAAGATAACATTAGAAGATGTTAGGATCAACGGAAGTAGGGGGGTTGTTAGGAGGAATAATAATAAATAATAGTAATTTAGTTAATTAGCTGCAAGGTTGTTTGAGTACATTTGATTATCTTATATAACATATAAACTTGGTCAATTTTCATTGCTTGCCGTTGGTTTTGTTTTTTAATCTCGTTGCTATTTTTTTGTTTATTTGTTTATTCAATACCTCTCTTTTTAACGGCATTATTTTTTTTTTCATGATACAACATAGTTATTACATATATATATTATGCCATAATATTATTTTCAAAACAAACCCCAAAATTTGAGATATTACAACTCTACCCTCCTTAATAGAAATTTCATCCTTGAAATTTAAGAGGCATACCTAAAAGTTCAGGATATTTTTCTCGAACTTCATCTTCAAGTTCCCATGTGGCCTCCCTATCCGAATGATTATGCTAAGCAACTTTCACCACCTTGATAATCTTTCTTCGAAGTTGATGTTCTTGACGATCAACAATGTGTGAAGGGTGTTCTTCATACGATAAGTTTTTATGAACTTCAATTGGCTCATAGTGAATCCGATGAGATGGGTCATGAATATATTTCCGTAACATGGAGACATGGAAGACGTTGTGGATATGTGAATACTGTGGTGGTAGTGCAATGCGGTAGGCTACCTCGCCTACCCTATCCAACACCTCAAAAGGACCAATATATCTTGGACTAAGCTTTCCCTTTCGTCCAAATCTCAAAACACCGCGAGTCGGAGAAATCTTGAGAAACACATGATCACCAACTGTAAATTCTAGTTCTCTGCGACGGTTATCTGCATAGCTCTTTTGTCTACTTTGAGCAATTAAGAGCCTCTTCTTAATCATATCGATCTTATCAGTACACTTCTGCACAAGTTCCGGTCCGAGCAATCTTCTTTCACCTACCTCGCTCCAATAAAGAGGAGATCTGCATGACCTCCCATAGAGAGCTTCATACGGAGCCATTCCAATGCTAGCCTGATAACTGTTGTTATAAGCAAACTCAATAAGCGGAAGATTCTCATCCCAACTTCGAGCATAATCCAAAGAACATGCTCTAAGCATATCCTCGAGAACTTGAATAGTTCTTTCGGATTGACCGTCTGTCTGAGGATGGAATGCAGTACTAAATTTCAGCTTTGTACCGAAAGCCTCCTGAAGTTTTTTCCAAAATCTTCCTGTGAATCTTGGATCCCGATCAGAGACAATAGAGACAGGTATACCATGGAGCTTTACGATATTATTCATGTATAAATTTGCTAAGCTCGCAACAGACTCTTTTTTCTTCATTGGCAAGAAATGGGCAGACTTCGTCAATCTGTCCACGATCACCCATATGGCATCATAATTGGTTGCATCGGTCTTCGGAAGACCCATCACAAAGTCCATAGTGATGTGTTCCCATTTCCATTCCGGAACCTCCAACTGCTCCAAAAGCCCGGCTGGTCTTTGATGCTCAGCCTTAATTTGCTGACACACCAAACAACGAGAAATAAATTCTGCAATTTCCTTCTTCATATTTTTCCACAAAAAATTCTGTTGGAGATCTTTATACATCTTTGTACTTCCTAGATGCATAGTGAATTTAGAGCGATGAGCTTTATCCAGAATCTCATGCTTCAACTCTTCATGCGAAGGAACCCATAAGCGATCCCTGAATCTGATGCCGCCATCTGGAGCAATGAAAAATTCTGAATTTTCCCCTTGACTTTTCTTTGCCAGAACATGATACTCATGATATTCTTTATGAGCTCTCAATACTTTCTCCACTATTTCAGAATGTATCTGGATGCTAGATAAGGTAATCTTGTCTCCTTCCTTGAAAGGATTCCAAGAGACAAAGTCATCAATCAACTTCCACTTTTTGATCATCAAGCTAGCCGACAAGGCATAGCCCTTTCGGCTCAAAGCATCAGCCACAGAATTCGCTGTACCTGGATGGTAAGTAACAGAGAAATCATAGTCCTTAAGGAATTCCATCCATCTTCGCTGGCGCATATTCAAGTCTTTTTGAGAGAAGATGTATTTGAGGCTTTTGTGATCAGAGAAGACCTCAAATTTCTCACCATAAAGGTAGTGACGCCAGATCTTTAATGCAAACACCACAACAACAAGCTCTAGATCATACGTAGGATAATTCCTTTCATGAATCTTTAGCTGCCTGGAAGCATAAGCTACTACTTTTTCATTTTGCATCAACACACAACCCAAGCCATTCAGGGATGCATCAGTGTAGATGACAAAACCTCCACAACCATAAGGTAAAGTCAAGATAGGAGCGGTGGTCAACCTTCTCTTCAATTCTTGGAAGTTGTGCTCACATGCAGAAGACCATTCAAATTTTATCCCTTTCCTGGTCAACTCGGTCAGGGGAAGTGAAATCTTTGAGAAATCACGAATGAACCTACGATAGTATCCTGCTAAACCAAGAAAGCTTCTAATTTCTATCACGCTCTGCGGTTGCTTCCATTCTGTGACTACTTCAACCTTAGCTGGATCTACAGAAATCCCATCTTTGGTAATAATGTGCCCTAGGAACATGACCTTTTCCAACCAAAATTCACACTCGGAGAATTTAGCATAAAGTTGATTCTGCCTCAATGTCTCCAATACGATTCTCAAGTGATCCTCATGTTCCTCAACACTTTGAGAATAAACAAGAATATCATCAACAAAAACAATGACGAAGTAATCCAAGAATGGTCGAAAGACCCGATTCATAAGATCCATAAAAGCGGCAGGAGCATTAGTCAATCTGAAGGGCATCACACAAAACTCGTAATGCCCATAGCGTGTTCGGAAAGCAGTCTTCGAGATATCTTCCTCTCGAATCCTCAATTGATGATAGCCGGATCGCAAATCAATCTTCGAGAAGACTTTCGCTGATTGGAGCTGATCAAAAAATCATCTATCCGTGGTAACATATATTTATTCTTCACAGTCACCTGATTCAACAGTCGGTAATCAATGCATAAGCGAAGTGATCCATCTTTCTTTCTAACAAATAAAACATGTGCACCCCATGGTGACACACTGGGCCTGATAAATCCCAAGTCAAGCAACTCTTCAAGTTGCTTCTTTAATTCAGCCAGTTCAGCAGGAGCCATACGATATGGTGCCTTGGATATTGGTACTGTTCCAGGAACCAGCTCAATAGTGAAATCAATCTCCCGCTGAGGTGGGGGTCCAGGCAATTCTTCTGGAAAAATATCAGGAAACTCTCGAACAACGTCGAGATCAGGTAAAGATACGGTTGATGGCTCAAACCTGATAATACTGACAAGATAGGCTTCTCGCCATTTCAAGATCATGCGATGTGCCTTCATGGCAGAAATAATGCAACGCTCAGAGACGACACCATGTCCTTTAATAACGATCGCAGGGAACTGATGGCTTGCAACGATCACCCTTTTCTTGCAGCAATCAATAATACAATGATATCGGGAAAGCCAATCCATCCCAAGGATAATATCAAAATCTGTCATCTTCATGACAATGAGGTCACTAGGCAGCTCATGACCCTCAATTATCAATGGAGCATCTTGAATATACTCCAATGCTTTCACACTTCCCCCAGTAGGTGTGATAACTATCAAATCAATATCTAAAAGTTTTGGTTTGGCATCCATGCTTTTTACTAGTGCATCAGAAATAAAGCTATGTGTAGCACCAGTATCAAAAATAATCTTCGCATGCAAATTAGCAATAAGAAGAGTACCTTCGATGACCTTGTCTTCCTTAGAAGCATTATCTCCAGTGGTGAGAGCATATACTCGAGCCGGAACCTTTGGCCTTTGATCTTGTCCTTGAGCTGCGGGCTGCTTCCTAGGCTTCGGACAATCACGAACAAAGTGTCCTTTCTCTTCACAGTTCAGACACTGGCCATTCTTGAGATAGCATTCTCCAGGATGGAAACGGTGACAGAAAGAGCATTCAGGAATTCTGCTGTTTTGCCCCGGCTTGGAAGCTTGCTTCTGCTTCTGAGAATTTTTGAAATTTTTGTTCCTCCCAAATCGATCCTTCCGATCGTTGCGCGGCTTCTCCTTCTTTCTTCGCAAGAAATCTCGCTCCATAGTTGTGGCACTGGCTAGAGCATCCTCCATAGTCTTCGGCATGCTGGAGAGAACCTTCGATCTTAAAGCAGGGTGAAGTCCCTCAATGAACTTCTGAGTCATACGGTACTCATCAGGACATAAGTGTGGAGCATACTTCAGTAAATGATGAAACTTATTGTTATATTCAGCAACATTTAGATCTCTCTACTTCAGATTAACAAACTCTTGCTCCTTGATCAACTGCAAGTGCATCGGAATATAGTGCTCGCGGAAGAGTTTAACAAACTCATCCCACAGAATAATCTCTCCTTTTTCAAATTTCCGCAACTGGCAACTGGTCCACCAGTCCTTAGCAGGACCTTTCAATTGATGAGTAGCAAAGGAGACCTTGCTATGATCCGGACATCTAATTGCATCAAATAATTTTTCTGTCTCCTCTAGCCATCGGTCTGCTACCTCAGCATCCACTATACCGTCAAAGCTAGGCGGGTTCACCTTTAAGAATCTCTCAAAGGTGACATCATCACGACGCTCCTCACGAAGACGCCTTTCTTTTTCAAGACGTCTCTCGCGACGTCTCTGATCCATATCCTTGCTCTGGTGGTGATCAGCTTGGTCACGAATCAACTGGGAGAGTTCCTCGACCGTCTTCATTAATTTGGCATTCTGGGCTGCCAAATCCATGGAGCGACGACTCCGCTTACGGTTCGACATCTACGAATAGCGACGATCAATTAGTCAGCTATTCCAAATATAATCTATAAATATTATAAGTCATCCTAAAATTGGAAAATATTCCTCTAATCTTCCATTTGGCTCTGATACCACGTTGTCACATCCTAGACCTCGAAGCATGGGAAAAGTTGCGGAAGCATCCCAAAGCAATGAAATTTTTTTTTTCGAGTCCAGGAACGAGACAATAACTCAATAATCCATAAATAACATTCAGAGTGCCAAACATGATGGAAGAATAAAGGAACATAACCAATACATAAAAGACTTATTAAGTCTGAATTACAAAATGAAAATGAATAACTTTATCAATAACTCCGGTACACTAATATTAACGAACTAGGATAAAGCAATGAGTCCTTAATTTAGCCGAGCAGCCCAACCTCGTCCTCCGTTAAGCTGCAATGTTATAAATCAATATTAGTCAAATGAATTTGACTAAGTATGCACCAATAATTTATGAGACATGCCATCATAACCATATACAATGAGTAAAAAAATATACGATGACAATTCCATATGATAAGGAATATAAGTCAATAAATACACAATGAACTATAAAAAGACTTTTTCAAGTATGCCCATCATTATGTGATAACAATGACAATTCAATCAATTTCCTTGAATATCACAAATTATGTGACCATAATATCAAAATTCATATCAAATATAAATCAATACCCTCTGCCGACACCTGGCAGCCCGAGCTTGGATAGAAGCCACCCCGTTCCCTTAAATCAAAATTATAAAAATAAAACAAATATCAATACGAGGTCTCCTATCCAAACCCCAATGCAATGGACGTCAGTACTGAGTCAACCGCCGTAGCGGAAAATTGTTCGGAAGTAGTGTAGGATTACCCGCCTACAACGGTCAATTGGCGGATTTAACCGTCCGCGCGGCACCCGGCCATGTCAAAGCCTCTAATGGGTCAACAATGAACAATGTCTACTCCCTCACAATGATGGTGTCAAAATTAATAATAATTTTCCAATAAAATATTTGAATAATAAAAAAATGCATTTTAATGTATACACCAAAAGGCAATAATGTATCTATCTATTTACATTTAACAACTAATCAATGAATAAGCATTATGGCTAAATATCAACTTGGCACCTAATTACATAAAGTTGTAACACAGAGATATAATCAAAAATATTTAACGAGATATTATAAAAACTCCATTACAACAACTAATAAAATCAAATGTGGGGGAAAAATGACAATGGTATAAAACATAGATTAATGTACATACCTCAAAAAGAAATCAACGCGGATAATTTTCTAGAGTCCCTTGTCGACGGAAATTAGTTTTCACCTAAATCAAAGAAAGCTATCTTAACACCATACTCTACAAAAAAAAGTCATTCGACGTTCTATCCGGTTACTACCCATCCCATATGTTGGTAGTTAAATAACAATCAATTAGGTTTTTTCACCATTATTCTCGTTATTCGCAGTAGTAGTTTTTTTTCGACGAATTTGCGAAAATATACTGTAGTGCAAGCCTATTTATGGAATAATATTTTATCTACAAATGTTAACTAATATATAAAAAAATCGTTTCTTTTCTAATAATGGGTGATTTGGGTTATACAAAAGATAGAAATGCAGGTTCTCTTAAAATCAGTATTCTGCGAAAATAATTTTTTTCCCGAAAACAACTGATTTATTTTGAAAATTGGGTAATCTATTTTATTGCCTCCTAATATAAAATAGTTTAATTGACAAAGACTCCACAGTTACATCAACTTCTCGTATAAATCTAGTGCAAAACATTCCCTTCTTATAAATCTTTTGATACTCTAGTTTGAACCATAAAAGTATAACAACAACTTAACCTAAAAGTTCCTATTATCCTACAATATATTCATGAATGAGAGGGTAAACTCCAACCTTAATCTAAAAGTATCGACAAAAAAATACAGGGTAAGTATCTGAGTAGCTATATGATTTGATTTTTTTCCTCTTGAATAATTCAGCTATATAATTTTGAAAACATGTTAATATAATATTGAATCGTATATGATTAACGGCACCCTTAAACTAATATGTGAAAAAACCCTCTAGTGAGAAAAATCTTAGAAAATCAATCAATAGTTTACCTTGACGCCAATGTTCTCTACGATTCTAGATGCCGGCAAAGCTTCAACGCCCGACTCAAGATGCAACCAGACGCTGCAACACCCTCACACAATATTTTTTTTCGGCGAGAAATAGAAACTCAACTCTCGGGATGGGGATGAATGAGGCTACGATGATGACCACCTCTTTTAAAACAACTTCTCACGATAATGGCACTCATCCATAAATTAAAGATAACATTAGATGATGTTAGGATCCACGGAATTAGGAGGGTTGTTAGGAGGAATAATAATAAATAATAGTTAATTAGTTAATTAGCCGCAAGGTTGTTTGAGTACATCTGATTATCTTATATAACATATAAACTTGGTCAATTTTCATTGCTTGCCATTGGTTTTGTTTTTTAATCTCGTTGCTATTTTTTTTGTTTATTTGTTTATTCAATTACCTCTCTTTTTAACGGCATTATTTTTTTTTGTTTTTTTCATGATACATCATAGTTATTATATATATATTATGCCATAATATTATTTTCAAAACAAACCCCAAAATCTGAGATATTACATTATATCTTGCTCCCCCTTTGCTCGTATGGCTTCAATATGTGCAGTGGGCTTTTGATGGCATGTAACTTGTCAATCTATTGCGAACTCTTTCAAATGATGAATGATCAATAGTTTCATTTGAACGTTGCAAAAAAAGAGGAGGCTTCTATGAATCTCCTTGTTGCATGGTAGCGTACATGACTTCTCCTCTTTAGTAGATGGTGGAGATCAACTCAACGACATTTGATCATGTGGCAATAGAGCCACCACACGTGTGTTAGTCACCGATGGATGGCTCTATCGTCAATGATGATGATTTGGGGAACTTCTGATCGAACGATTCTCTCTCCTCCGTATCAACATCTATGGTTAGGATTTCCCCTCGATCGCTCGTTCTTTCTTGATCATGACTATAGGAGGGGTGAGCTTAGATACTCTGATGAAGGCTTCGACCATGTTTTATCTACGTCTGACGAGTCAACTACAAATGGCAGCAAGGGTTCGAACAGCAAGGGGCTCGACAGGAGGGATATTGATGGAAAACTCATGTGACATGGCGTCAGAGAGTGGATAGACACTCCTCGATGGGTGATCATGTAAGATGAGTGAAACTCAGACACCATGCATGGTTGGAGGTGTGCATTTGTGAGAGGTTGAAAAGGCAATGAGAGAGAAAGGAGATGAGGTGGATCAATACGGGGGAGGGGGGGGGGGTGGAGTGTGAAATTGAAAAGATAGATAGATTATAAGAAGAGTTATTAGGTCACAAAACAAGGTGAAGTAGAGGAACAATGGAGAGGAAGAATAACATGTGAGGAAACACGAAGAACAAAGACCAATTAAGAGGATAGATGGACGAAGGCACTTACATGTAATACGATCACCAATGCTGAAGATGTGATTTGTGGTGTTTAGCACCACCATCGTCACGTCAATGGAGTTGGCAGAGCTCCAAAAACTCTACAATGCTATTGTTGTTGCACTATGAGGAGCAAAGCTTCAAGGACCTCACCATGCTCCGGGTGGTGCTCATCGTCGTTTGCCCACCTTGGCTGGAGTTTGAGCTCTATCACGGAAGAATGTCAGACGAGGCTATGAAGGGGATGAAAATTACATAAATATATAAATATATGTATGTATAGAGAGTTAGGATTAGGGTTTTGGAACAATGAGGGGGACAAGTCTGAGGTCTTGAGTGTACAAACACATCAAGTATAAGGGTAGAGAATTAGCTTTGCAAGGTGGTGGGTCGTAGGGAGGTGGATGAAGCTGTCGACGTCATTAGAAAGGAAAGAGTATGCTGATGTTGACCAAGGTCAACAAGCTCCCAAGAAGGGGCAACGACCAACGGGAGAGTGCAAATGAGGCACCTTGCAAGCCCAGAAGTTTGAGTATACCAAGTTAAAGGTGTTTGACCAAAGTCAACCCCTCCTCACTGACCAAGCATAGGAAGCAAAAGCAACCATTTATAGGATGGCACGTGGCACTTTGAGCACTAACCGACCATGTGTCAACTCTTTAAAATTCATAAAAATTAAAATAAAAATTAAAAACTAAATAGAAAATAAAGCTAAATGAAAAAGTTGTCAAAATAAAAGTTATATATCTTGAAGAAATTTACAAGTGTCATGTAAAAATGCAAAAGAAGTAATTTACACGTAGATATATATAGGGGGCAGGGAGCCTGCACCCTGAGGTGTAGGAAACTCCCTGCACCCACCCCATTTTTCGACTATTTTTTTATTCTTTTTGAAAAAAAGTTGGGGGGATTTACTTAATATGTTAAGGGGAATATATGTTTCAGTTTCATGCAAAACAAACATTCCTAACATGTTCATCTAGACAGGGTCGATTTCAGCAATTCTGAGACCGCTAAAATTTGGTAGTCTTGATGGAGGTGATAGAAGTCTCGAATTAAGTTGAATTTGGAATGACAACATGGTGATACATGGTGATCTAAATCCCCCAAGGTTTTATTTCAAAAAAAATCAAAAAATAATGAAAAATTAGGCCGGCGTAGAGAGTTACCTACACCCGCCGAGGTAGGCTCCTTTTTCCCATATATATATGTATTTTATAATTATAAATACACATTTTTCATAGTTTTGTATTTTTCCTTAATATTTTATACATAATATATTTAGTACATTACTATTATATTATTTACATATTATTACTTTTTCCTTTGGCTTTTTGATGTTTTTTTTTAAAATTTTGATCCATATAAAGTTAGTTACACTAACAAAAGAAATAAAAGCAAAAAATGTGAAACTATAAAAAAGGAATTATATCCATAAAATATAGACGTTTTAAGAGTACGTTTGTAATACATACAATAATAGCCCGAACCGCAAGTTTCATACAAGAACTTAGATTCCTTTATTTCGTTGATATTTAAGAGAGAAATATCTCGAAGATGGGTAGAGTTTCATAGGTGCATGCATTTTGAGAGAAATTCGGCTTTTAAGAACTATCATACTCAAGCTAGTGTGTGTGCTTATTTGCAAAATATACAGAGTAACATTTTTATTACAATTCTTTGATTGAGCTTATATATATATCACAATTAGAGTTGGTTTCATATTAGTTAGATTTAACATGAATTTATTAAAAATCAGTGAAATTTGTAAAATATATGCATCTGTTACTCTCTGTATATAATTTATGACGATTTTTAATCTTTCATTTGCCAATCTGGTCATGTTGCCCTGGTCCCTAGGGTTAGGCAAAAAATATTGGCACCTTATTTTTTTCTTATTTTTTGGTCAGTCTATATAAGTTCATCTTTCTATTTCTTCTTAGTTTTATGATTTTTTATGTAACGAGCTGGGCTTAGGTTCTCGGTCTGTTATCGAGGAAAACTTACCCTAACAACTTGTTGGGTTCGGACCCAAATGGATTCGTTAACAACCACCCAAAATGCTTAAGTCAAAGTTGTCAAGTAATAATCCCATCGCTTATAACCCCCTCTCACACTTTGTGAGTTTTAGATGTGGGACTATGTTTGGGGGTATGGGTGTTACAACATCTCCCACTTATATTCGCAACATCCTCGTTGCGACATGGTCCATCACTTATTCCCAGTGACAGTGATGGTTGCAGGCTCCCGTCTTAAGTCCCTTCGGGTAGTCATTTCCACTATCAGAGGAAACCCACTCTGATACCATTTGTAACGTCCCGGACTTAGGTCTCCGGTCTGTTATCGTGGAAAACTGGTCCTGACAACTTGTTGGATTCGGACCCAAATGGATCCGTTGAGTTGTTAAGTAGTATTCCCACCACTTATAACCCATTCTCACACTTCGTTACATTTTATTCTTTTTATATTCTTTTTATGTTAATTAGATAATACTACTCATGCAGATGAAAATTTTAAAAACATGATTTTATGGCCATTTCACTTTATTTGCTTGAGGAATTGAGCTCAATACATGGTTCTTGAGTAGATGAAACTGAATTCATCAAAATGATGTAGACATAGGATACACTCGATCAAAAGAATGTGATCTACAAAAGAGAGTATGATGCTACATCAATCTTTTCAGGATAGTTTTGAATTAAAGGAAGAAAATAAAAAGCTTTGGGCATACCATATGTGAGAGTATATCCCAAAGAAGTGAGAGAAATAGTGCCCATACTATAGCCACTTATATAATTAATACATGGGATATGAGCAATGAGAAAGTGTTCATCAACAAAGAATGAGGATGAAAATTTGCAATGTGGCCAAAAGCTTAGGTGATGATGGAAGAAGTCAAAAAAGAGATTGATGGAACAATTTCCATCATTCATAAAGCATAGAATGTCATAAACATAAAGAAGAGCAACATAAGCTGGAATGATACCTGGACGATAGAAAGGTTTAATTTGGTTACAATTTAGAAGAAAAAGAAGAAATAAAATAAATGATCGCTTTACCTCAAAATCTACACAAAGAAAAAGACGATAGACCCATTTCGATGGATATGCGGTTCTAATGAGATATCCGCATTATGTGGATGGATCACGGGAACCCACGGATATCCATAGACCTATTTGAAATAGTGTCATCTAGTTCAAATCGAAATAGTGTCATCTAGTTCAAATCATTGTTATACTTCCTTTAGTTGACTAATACGTAAATGCTATCACGTTTTTTTAATGATGTTAACTCGTCATGTTACAATACGATTACTTATATGTGAACTCTACCCGTTAATTTATAATATTGCAATGCAGATGTCGTAGGTATTTTATCATATCCATTACCAAATCAGCAAATTTGCTAAAGATCACTAGCAACCACTGTGGTAATTATGGTGAAAATTTTGTTAAGGATTACCGAATCCGGTGTAACTAATTGTTAGATGCATTGTTCAATCTTGAGATGAAATGATCACATTCAACGATCATTAATTGACACAATCAGACAAAATTGTGCTTTTAAAATCACATACTTATTAGATGTCAATGTTGAAGGTGTGAGAGAGAAGATGCATCAAAGAAAGGATTCGTAGTACTGACACCATCATTCGGGAGTTCGCAACAACGGAAGAAGGAACCATAAGTATTGCCACAACCATCAAAGAGTTTGTGACACCAGAAGGACTCGAGACACTGCACAATAATTCGAGTTAAACCAATTGTAAGTAATTGTCGTTTTAATTAAAACCCGCTATTGGTAATAGCGCACACCTCTATTCGAGGTAAAGCAGTTTCAATTATTAAAATCCAATATTCAACCTGTCGCACACTAAGATGAGTCGCATCGATGGACTCAGCTCCAAGAATGGCATCGAGTCGTTCATTTACACCTCAATTCCAATCCCACTTCTTAACTAGCACCCTTGCATTAGCAAAGATTCCACATGCGCTCAGAAGAGGATCTCAAGGTAAGTGGATACTTATCAATTGAATTTGTTGTTGATATTGGTTCAAACTAGTAAGTAAGCCATCCTCTTATCCATTTGGGAGTCAGATCGGATCAGATTTTTGCGGATAAGTTGCAAGTTGGTTTTTCAATGTAAGAAATTGAGCTTGGCAACTTCTCGATTAATCGTATGCCATGTTGTTTGAGCTTGAATCAGATTTGTAGAGTTGAGTATTCATTTCTTCACGAAATGTTATATGGATTGATCCTTAACTCATGGATATTCAACAAAATATTTTGGATCGGGTACCAAATACCATTTGACCCGCATCACGTGCGGCTTCCATCTTATCATGAGTGGATACCCATGGGTCGATCCTAAATCTTGACCCATGGCCTAATCTTGTAATGTTTAGGCAGTAATCATTTAATATGGATGCAAACAGTTGGATACAGATATGGATGCTATCATATCTTCATTTATTTTTATATACAAATATGGATCCAGAAACAAATATTGACAGATACGGAAAATATGTTACCATACCTTTAAAAATCAAAAACTTATCATAATAACTTAGAATTACTCTATAAATTAGATTAAATGCATGTAGTGAATACGAATAGTATTAAAATTGCTCTGTAATTTAGTTTAAATTTGTACGTATTGGAAAATTTATATATGATATAAATATACAAAATGTATTTGTCGTAATAGTTATATCAAATATGGTGAAAGAAGACATGCAATTATGTTAATTTGATTAAAATAGAGCTATAAGTATATATGTATATGACAAAGACTATACTAATACAAATATATGCAGATGTCAAAGTAATTGTGAGAAAATAGAATATGCGGAAGCGAATGATAAATCAGAGCATAAACAAGAAACATAAACATGGGAACACCATGATTTTACGTGGAACCCTACTCCATTAGGAGCGGGATGAAACCACGGGAGAAGCCCTCAACGGGGCATGCTATGCATTGCTTTTTCTCCATGAATACAGGGGGTGTGAGGCTCCTTATATAGCCCCACAGACAGACCCAACAGTGACCGCTCCCCCATGTGGTTTTAAACACATGGGTGGGCTCTTTTCTTTTCCAACACTCTCCCTCAAGTTGGTAGCTGGGACAGCTGCAACTTGCAACAATAAAGAAAAATATACATCATTACATCTTCACTTGAAATCACCACAATAAACGTATGTATCCACAACTGGTAGACAAACCCGCTTGCTGACGGGTATATCATGTCATCGGAACGTATCTCTGCCGTGCCTGAAAGGTCACCGGACTGTCTCTATCGTGCCTGCATGGTCACCGGATCTTTGTCTCAGTCGTGCCTGCGGGTCACCGAACTTTGTCTCCGTCGTGCCTTGAAGAAAACAAATCCAGTGCGGAGTCGATGTCGAGGATAGAGACACCACGACGAAGATCGATGCACAGTGAAGATGGCTTGATATTCTGTGAAATCTGGAGTGTTTGGTCTGTCAATCAACGATGTAGGATGCATATGGCTTTTACTCCCCCTTTCTCCCAAACTTGTGAGAAAAATAAAAAATAAAGACAAGTTGGGAGAAGCAAACATGAATCACATTTTTTAATGCGTACGGCTTTTTCTTGTACGCGCTTTTTCTTCATCTTCTCCTTTTACAATTTTTCGTACGACTTTTTCTCATGTGCGTGCCTTTTTTTTCTTTTTTTTCTTTTTTTTCTTGGCCCACTTGGGCCCAACTTCTTCCTCTCTCACCTTTTTTTTATTTTTGTTTTTTTTAAATGCCCACTTGGGCTTTAACGCACCATTCCCTCCCCCCGGCTTTTACAACAAAAGAAGCCCACTTTGGGGCCTGTAATTTGCAGTCGTTTTTTTTAATAAAGGGGCCAACGAGCCCTCTTTCCTTCCTGTACGAGAATAGGGTTCCACGATTGGAACCCATCGTCGCCACAACCCAAGGGCTCCTCGGAAGAGCTCTGCGTCGCCAGGAGCATTGCTAGAGGGTGCCGCCGTCGCCGCCTGGGCTTTGCTCGCCTGGAGGTCAGTTGATCGAAGGTTCCCAATCGGTGCCGCCAATGTACAATGGAGAGTCGTGGATAGGGTTTTCGCGCCTGGGGAGGGGCTGCATGGGGTAGCGGCATAGCTACGGGTCGTGCGCGCCTGGAAGCATCTGCACGCCACTGGAAGGTACTGTGGCATGGGGTTTTGGAAAATCGTTGTACCGCGCGTAGGAGGTGCGACCTTGGGTCTTCACCTGGGGTCGAGGGGCTCCGCCATGTGACTCAAGGGGCTCCGCCGCTGGAGGTTGTGCGTCTTGGCCGCTTCTTCTGCTGTGAGTAGGCGGTGCCTGGAGCATCTGGAAAGCCGCGAGATGGCCGCACGGCGTTGGGAGAGGATGCGGCAAGAGCCGCTCATAGGGCAGCGGCTTGTTGAGAAGATGAGGCAAGGGCCGCTCTTAGTGATGCGGCTTGAGAGGTCTCTGTGCGCATGGGAAGGAGAAGCGCAGGCTGGGATCGCCGTGGCGCGCGAGTGGTCGCTGTGCCCCGCTTGGGATGCGAGAACTGAAGGCCTGAAGGAGCATGCCCGGCCAAACATAGGGTTTCACAAAACCCTAGAGTTTCTAGAACAACTTCCAGAACAAAAAAATTAATCTTCAAGAATCGAATCTCAGAAATAAAAAACAAATCTTCAACAATTACAATCGAATCTCGAGAATGAATAAGAACATGAAAATTTTTCCGAGAATCGAACCCGCTCGCTCTGATACCATGTGAGAAAATAGAATATGCGGAAGCGAATGATAAATCAGAGCATAAACAAGAAACATAAACATGGGAACACCATGATTTTACGTGGAACCCTACTCCATTAGGAGCGGGATGAAACCACGGGAGAAGCCTCAACGGGGCATGCTATGCATTGCTTTTTCTCCATGAGTACAGGGGGTGTGAGGCTCCTTATATAGCCCCACAGACAGACCCAACAGTGACCGCTCCCCCATGTGGTACTAAACACATGGGTGGGCTCTTTTCTTTTCCAACAGTAATATTCATGCCCGTATCCATTTTACATCAGGTACATATATGCGCATGGCGAAATATGTGTAAAATGAATACGGTGGTGGATCAGATAGGGACATACATATACATATCAGTTTGCGTCTCTCGTTCCAATACGGTGGTGGATTGGTCCTGCTTGCAGGCTAGATCGAGTAGATGAACTCACCCTTATTTGTAGTTATTTTTTAAAGATAATTGTCGAATTTCATCCTTGTTTGTATTTACGTATGAATGAATAGGTATAAATCTGATTGTTTAGTTGCAACATAATTATTATTTTGACAGAGCGGGGCAATACATAAAGGTACACATATATGTATTGCTTCCGCATTATAGAGATGTTTCCACTTGCAAGTAATGTCCCATTTCTGGGGAATTATACGAGTTAAATACGAACCATTTATTACAATGTTTAAAATCTCTATTTGTTCGAAAAAAGTCTAATTCTAAGGGTGCGTTCGGTTCGGGAATAAGAAGGAATAAGGATGGGGAATAAGGAGAATAAAGGTTTATTCTTTGTTCGGCTGGAGGATAGGAATAAGGAGAATAAGGTGAAATAAAAGTAGATGTGGGATAAAGATATGAATAAGAATGAAATAAGATGGAATAATAGGGAATAGTCGTACCACTGGAATCGTGTCGGGAGGAGAAATGGAAATGGGAAGGAGATCTGACTTTCATTTGCCAAGCACATGATTGATGAACATATCCACTGTACTAAATGCCTCCCTCTTTTGAGGTAATGACGAGTCGATGCCAAAAAAATACAAGTATATGCATATCCGTTGGCATCCTTAATTGGAACTTTTCAGATCAATCAGTATCTCATGTATTGCATGAAAAAATTAATTATTTATCGTTTTGTATATAGTAGATGGAATTGTACCATTAATTATGTTAAATGAGTATCCATGGATACTCGTGACTCGTTCAAATAATCCAGATACCCGTTAGAATATGGTATCCATTGGAACCGGACGAGTCGAACCACATCCCTATCATAATCGATTAGGGAGGGTTATGAATGAGCGGATTAACCCGTGAGCACTAGGGATGAAAACGGTGGGATACGGATACAAATATAGGTATAATCATATCCTTATCCATTCTAAATACGAATATGAATGCGGATACGAATATTGACGAATGTAAAAAAATGTGTTACTGTATCCTTAAAAACGAATACGAATGTAAAATGAATGCGAATCGGATACGAATAATAACAGAAATTACTAATAAATTAATTAAAATATACATGTTTAGGATGATTTACATATAAATAGGTATACTAGATATAGTAATTTCATAACAATTATATCAACAACGGTGAATGCAATCATAAAATGTTCTTACACATAGTTATAAATAAATATATTACTATACTTATGTACGAAAACGAATATACGAATATGAATATTGACGAATGTCAAAGTGAGATCCATATCTGCATCCATTAAAAACGAATAAGAATACGAATGTCAAAATATATACAAAACGAATACGATAGCGGATCGGATATGAATATATTCACATTCATTTCCATCCCTAGTGAACACCCCTAGACTGTTCTCTCTATCACGTGAGTGGCACCTGATGGGCGTATTTACACCTCATCGCCAATCACAGGAAGAATTACAGTCGTCGATGAGGTGTAAATACGCATGCACACACGTACGTGCACAAATATATGAGGTCCAATCCCCCTCTGTTTATTTAGAGCTATTTACTTAATCAGGCATAAGCTCAAAAGGCAATGGATGACGGGTAAGATCACTAGTAACAAATCAGTTCATTATTTTTTTGGTAAGTAAGTAAACACTATATTCTCAAAAATGATCAAAATTGTACATAGGCATAAAAAGCCCCATATGTTCTCAAAAGAGGGAAATTACAGTAGAGGAAAGGAAATCCTGAGGGAATCAAAACTCAGGATACTATCGAAACAGGAGCTCACCTCCAGAGATCCCTAGCATTACGAAGAGTTGCACACGCAGAATAGTGATAGGTTGGTTGGAGCCTGTCGACGTCCATCTGTTGTCCCTTTCCTTCCAGAGGCCCCAGACCAGCATGGCCAGCAGCGTTGACAGAATATTTCTTTGGGTCCGGTCAGGATTAGCAGTGATCCAAGCGGTAGTTTCCACCAGTGGAAGATAGGAGGCACAGGCAAGCCACGACCAGTGCAAGCATCAGTCCATAGTGACGAGGCTATGGAACACCTGAAGAATAGGTGGCCATGGCTATCGGGTCCCAGAGAGCAAAGATAGCAAGTCTTAGGCTCACTGATTCCCCATGAAGCCAATCTATCAGTAGTCGGGAGCCGCTGCAGGATCGCCATGTACAGTGTACATGAGTATTTAGGCGGAGTGCCTTTCGCCCAAACGACGGACGACCAAGGTTGCGGATCAGCCCTGGGCCGCAAGAGATCAAATGCGTCAAGGAAGGAGAAGCCCCGAGGGTTGCGGGTCCAACGACAAGGGGGGGTGTCATCCTCAATGGCAGGCCGTAGAAACTCCCTACTCCGTAGGATAGCCCTCCAAGTCCTAGAATCGGTGGGAAAAAATCAGTTCATTTTTTCCCTCACATGCTTCCTAGATAATCATGCGCAAGTGTAAAGCTTTTCGGATGAGAACAGTTAAATTAGGATAAGAAGATGAGTTGTATGATTAATTAGATAATCGAATCTACTCCAAAATTCCAACCACGCAGTCACCCGAGTGCTTCATCTAGTCACCCCCCATGAAAAGTGAGCGGATCTCTATTATGCAGCAGACGTCTGTTGTAAAGGGGAGCTATGCCTGAACCGCTCAATCAAGATCGAGCCGGTCATACGAAATCGAGATCAGAGTAAACTGCTTCCCTTTTCAACAGACATGCTCTACAGCAGAGGATCCGAGCTCCATGAAAAATGCTTCTGTAAAGGAACGGGTCAAGCTAACCGGCGGAAGCATAAAACATTTTGTTGCCCGACCGAACAGCCACCGATTCATGCATGGTGATCAATAAGCAACAAAAATCATTCTAGAAAAGAACCATAAATCCAATTCAATTGGGAGTTCCGTTATTACAACATCACTAAGGGTATACTTGCAAAAGAAAAACTAAATAATTTCACCATGTAACTCTCCGTTCCAGTGGGCATACAGATATCCACTTTAATCCATGTAATTTTTCATACCACTTTCAATGTTTCGTTGAGTCTGCCACACGAACATGAGTGCTTGATCAAACTTGCTTTTCACCTGAAATAAGTAAACATAATTTTACAAGAGCCCAATGCCCAGTATGTATCGGGGTTCATGCATGGGAATTCTAACGATCTTTTAACCTGTTATAATTCATGTGCTTAACCCTCAATGGAATAGCATCATTACGTGCCTAATTATTCCCATGCATGTCTAGCTCGTTCCCTAACATATTTAAATTAGTTTCTTTCATACACGTGAGTATACATAGGTAATAAGAATAAGAATAAATAACATACATGTCCTTCATCTTGTGGGGCATATTTCATAAGGTTCATAACATGTACATGTTTCTTTTATCATTGTTGAGAAGAGGAATAAAATGATATGGGATGAGATGTTTATTCCATAGAGGTAGGGTCTCTTATATAGAGAGAAAACCCTTAAGAATACAAAGGTTACGGAACCCGAAGGGTCACTGGAGGTTACGGACTTGAAGGGACACAGAAGGTTACGGAAGCCGAAGGGTCATCAGGGGTTACAGAACCCGAAGGGTTACAAATATAGATGTAAATATAATAACTCTAACACTCCCCCTCAAGCTGGAGCTGAGAAAGCTGCAGCTTGTAACAAAAAGAAAAAGTATACGCCACATCTTCACACGATACATCATAAGAACATATGACCGCTGCTGGTAGAAGACCTCGCTCGAGGACGGGTTTGCGGCTTTCAGGTCACCGGAACGTATCTCTTCCATGCCTGTAGAGTCGCTGCGATATCAGGTCACCGGAACGTATCTCTGTCGTGCCTGCAGGTCACCGGAACATATCTCTGTCGTGCCTGGAGAAGAATTGCTTGTAGAAAAAGTCCAGCGCGGAGTAGTAGTCGGGTCGTAAAAGAAGAAGTATACGCCCTAACGAAGAAGTCGATGCTCGTGAAGACGGATGATCTGAGTAGTTGTCTGGAGTATCGGTCTGTCAGTCATGGTTGGGCAGCAGACATCCTGAAGTGTCGGGCGGTGCTTTCGGTGCTGCTGAAGGTAGCAGCTGGTGTTGTTGGAGACTCGGACTGCCTTGTGCTGAAACATTGAATCCACGTGCGACGCAAGAGGTCCAACCCTCTCTCCTTGTCAGCGGAGAGAGGGCTGGTGATGACGGTAAAATTAGGGTATTAGGCTTCGATTTAAGACCGTTGCTCTGATACCATGTTGAGAAGAGGAACTAATGAGATGAGATGTTTATTCCATAAAGCTAGGGTCTCTTATATAGAGAGAAAACCCTAGAGACTACAGGGGTTACGGAATATGAAGGGTCACTATGAGTTACGGAACTTGAAGGGTCACAGAGGGTTACGGAACCCGAAGGGTCACATGGGGTTACGGAATCCGAAGGGTTACAAACATAAATGTAAATCTAATAACTCTAACACTCCCCCTCAAGCTGGAGCTGATAAAGCTGCAGCTTGTAACAAAAAGAAAAAGTATACACCACATCTTCACACGAAGCATCATAAGAACATATGTCCGCTGCTGGTAGAAGACCTCGCTCGAGGACGGGTCTGTGGCTTTCAGGTCACCGGAACGTATCTCTGTCATGCCTGTAGAGTCACTGCAATATCAGGTCACCGGAACGTATCTCTGTCGTGCCTGCAGGTCACCAGAACATATCTCTGTCGTGCCTGGAGAATAATCACTGTAGAAGAAGTCCAGCGCGGAGTAGTATTCGGGTCGTAAAAGAAGAAGTATACGCCCTGACGAAGAAGTCGATGCTTGGTGAAGACGGATGATATTGGGAGAAATAAGTTGTGGTGAAATAAGGGTTGTTGGAGAGGAGGGGCTCCAAGCGGTGCCGATGACGTAGGAGATGTGGCTGGAGCTACTGGAGCCTCGGGCGGCGCTTTAGGTGTTGCTGGTAATGCTGGAGACTTGGACTGCCTTGCGTGAGACCATGGTATACACGGGCGATGCAGGAGGTCCAGCCCTCTCTCCTTGCCGGTGGAGAGAGGGCTGGTGGTGGCGGCGAATTTAGGGTATTAGGCTTTGGTCTAGGATCGTTGCTCTGATACCATGTTGAGAAGAGGAATAAAATGATATGGGATGAGATGTTTATTCCATAGAGGTAGGGTCTCTTATATAGAGAGAAAACCCTTAAGAGTACAAAGGTTACGGAACCCGAAGGGTCACTGGAGGTTACGGACTTGAAGGGACACAGAAGGTTACGGAAGCCGAAGGGTCATCAGGGGTTACAGAACCCGAAGGGTTACAAATATAGATGTAAATATAATAACTCTAACAATCATAATTCACTTTGCATTTTAACCCCCATGACTTTGATGGCTTACATTTCTTAAACTAATTCTTGTACGACATGTAATGATTTATTCCTTATTAAACCATCTCTTGTATAATATATAATTGTTTATCTTTAATTACACAAATTTCTTGCATAACATGCAATGGTTTACCTTTATAAACCATATCTTTCATAACTTGCAATGGTTTACCATTATAAACCATTTCCTTGCATACGTATAATGGTTTATCATTGTAAACCATTTCTTGCATGAATTTTCAATCCATTCACACATATACCTTAATATTAACATAATTGCACATATGCCTACGATATTAACAAGATTGCATGTATGCCCATAATATTAATATAATTACACATATGTTCATTACATTAACATAATTGCATATATACCCATGACATTAACATCATTGCACATATAACCATAACATTTTCAATGTTTAGAATTGTCTTGATTGTTATATTCTTAGGCGGCTTTGATGGCTTTGCTGGCTTTATCGCTGGTACTAGCGATCCATGAACATACATGACAGTGTAGCTACAACTGTAGAGAACTTAGCTTTTGCCTTTGGTTCCTTGCAACCATACGCCCCTTACGGCGTTGCCCCTTGGGCCTACGATAATTGAACTCTAGAGGTGGCTCCCACCATTAGGTGTAGCACTTAGCTCCGCTTATCGTCATCATGCCGTTATTTATCTTAAGGAAATTCATATTCTTTTATCAACATTTCCTTTTCCATACAATAACGCTTAATTTAACCAGTTCAATTTCAACATCTTACTATTAACTTGTATTACTTGGTAGCTTGAATAATTACAAAGAGACGTGAAATACACAAAGATCTTATCATAATAAAGGTTATAACCATAAGAGACATAGTCGGTATTTCTTTATATAAATTTCTTAGCCGTGAGTTGACCATATGATTTACCATAAAAATATTACATTCAAGCAATGCAATTAACATCAATTTTTTTGACTTTATTACAGAATAAATCCTACTCAAATTAAGGTTCATCTTTTTTCAATTTTCTCAATAACAAAGATTACTTTTCAGTGGTGAAAAAAATAGAAAATTCTAAAAAAATTAATATTACTTTAACAATTACATCTGAATCTTGTACAACAAGTTCCATAAATAAATATTGATATCTTTTGATGTAATTATTGCAAACATAACTAGTATTAGTCAAATATAAACTGCATTTTATTCGTTAGAACATAAATATACATAACCCAATATACAGTATTGAAGTACATGCATTCTGTGCTAATGCATAGTCAATCATGTGATATATATTATACATATAATGACTTATTTAAACAGAAGACCCCTCTCTTTTTCTTTCTTCGGTTATGCTCATTATCCCGGCTTTTGAACGAATTCCCAGTGGCATAAAATCAAGGTACTCGAATCAAAGTGATGCATCAATTTTTTTGCTTGTCAAAGGATACCAACGATGGGTTCTTTGAGTATACCAATCGACATTAAAAAAATAATCTTTCCCATCTTCATGTGATTCACCTAATAATTCTTGCTAAATTACATTAGATTTTAAAATCCATGATATAACTTCTCTACTTTTTAGATCCATGGAAATCGACTTATTTGTAAACTTATGAATTCAATCCCTTTTCAATGGATGTACAACATGATATACGAACCATCTAAACACAAAATAACGTCTTTGAGTACGGCAAGACCCAACCTAATATTACACAATCCTCTTTTTGTTGTTAGCAATGGTCGAACAAGGAAGCATTCATGTGATAGAAATATAATCAATAAGATTATGATTGGGGAATGATCGTCGATATATTGGTAGCTATTCCAAGGGTTCGCCACATATATTAGAATATCTTGTTCAAAATCAAGTCGATGCATATGTGTATTAACCTATGAAACTAATGCATACGGTAAAGGTCTTATTCGAACAAGGTCTATAGTCATAAGTAAAATCCTTTACCGACACATATATTTATATATCGTAATCCTAAACCGATACATACCTCAAATCCGAGTCCATACACCTCCAAGTCGTGATTACTTATCCGCGACTATCTACGTTATCCCTCCCCGCGCTCCCTTGACGCACCGTGTCATCTCCCTTGAAGAAGAATAGCCTTCTGCAACGGCTTCTCTGTCTAACTCTCTATCTCTCTCTTTGCACAATGGAAGATTGGGAGAGAAGAAGTGACGTTTGTGTTATTCTCATTGACTTTTATGGTGATTGCAGGGAGAGATTAATGGTGTATTAATATAATTTAATTGATATTCTAAATTTGTTTGCCTTCATTGTGCAAATGAGAGAATAAGGAAACTTAGTTTGGGCTAAACATAGTGTCATACCTAAAACTCACGAAGTGTGGGTGCGGTTTATAAGTAATGGGGATTACTACTTGACAACTTGAGCTTAAGCATTTTGGGTGGTTGTCAACGCGTCCATCTGAGTTCGTACCCAACAAGTTGTCAAGGCTATTTTCCTTGATAACGGACCGAAGACCTAAGCTCGGGACGTTACAGCTTCACTTCTCCACGGCCAGTTATGGCATTCGGAATCCAGAACATTGCCAACAACGACACGGGAGAGAGATCTTTCAATACCCCCTCCTGTGATATCAAGTCAAGCATAGATGCCAAAAAAAACAGCAATCACTTATATTATTCCTGGAGTATGACCTTAGAGAACTTATCAAGGGCATGCATGCTGCTTGATCGCAACGCGGCAACTACCCCTCATCATCATCCATGGTCCCCATAGCCACCAACTGCTCCACGCGGCTTCGGCACAAATCCGAATCTGCTTACACAGGGATTGTAAGATGTACAAGATAAATCTAAAACACAGAAATTTTAACGTGGAAAATCCTGCCAGTGCGACGAGCACCGGTACAATCATACAGGATCAAACCAGGATAGATGACAAATCCAGAAGGCCCCTAGTTTTAAGCAGGCGAAGGGTCCAAACATATCAGATTCCTGGCGCAGTAATGGCAACTCCTATGAGACAAGGGAAGGGCCCTTTGCTTAGGCCACCAAAAACCCACCACGCGCTTTACAATAATATTTTCATGTGGGAGGAGGACCCTCCTCCAAGCAGCTTGGCAGACTGGCAATCACCCAACTTGGAGAAGCCCTGCCCCCTCTTTCTACCACTAAGTTAGCTGTAACTTGCTCACTATAAATTTACTCATATCTGCCACCTGCCAGGAGCATCCAATGTTCCTCGCTTTGTTATATTATTTATATATACTGTACTTCACATCGATGTGAGCCCAACTAATTTATATGTTCTCGTTTTTGAGATCTTTTGGAGGCAGATGACAATTGAATAGAATACTTACAGGGACGTGAATATGGGTGAAGTAAAACCAAGGAACCAAAAAATAAATATCTAAAAGTAGTGGACAAAAATATAAAATGACGAACTGGAGTAATAGGATTCCACTTGTCACCGGGGATTGACCGACGCCCGCTCCGGGGTATCGTACAGATCGAACGGCACCCACAGCGCGTCGAGCGGGCACGGCCGCTTCGCGTCGAGGCGCTCCCATGGCTTGCCGTTGCCGCTCCAGTGGAGCAGACTGACCGGACCGTGGTGCAGGTCGCGGCAGCTCCCCTTCACGTTATCGCCGCCGAGCCCGTGTTGGTTCCACCGGTGATCGATCGCCGCCACCCTCCCGGCGAAGACCAACAAGAAGGGCGGCAACGAACCCAACTCGTAGATCTTCCCCTCCTCGCCGCCGGCCTTCTGCACCTCCATCCACCTCTCCAGCCTCCGCGTGTATCCAACTCGCCGCCATCTCTCCAGGTCCACCACCATCACCCCCGTGTTGAAGTAGCACGGCCGGCGTCCCTTGAACGTCCCGGCGAGTTTTGGGTCGCTCCAGAACCGCTCCGTGAAGTACTTGGTGAAGTTGGCGTGGCAGTACTCGGGAGCGCCCACGGTGCTCCCGCCGAGCCCGGTCCGCCACAACTGGGCTACGTCGTCTACCACGACCAGGTCTGAGTCGAGGTAGACAACGCGGCGGATGCAGGGATCGAGGAGGTCGGCGAGGTAGTTGCGGGCGTAGTTGAGGGGCTGCTCCAACGCGGGGCGGACCGAGGTGGAGATGAGTTGGCTGACTCGGCCGGGGTCGAATTGGTGTGTCTTGAACCGGAGGTCCGGGAAGGCAGAGCGGACGAGCGAGTCGAGACCGGTCTCGGAGACGAGGAAGTGGAAGAAGATGTTGCAGGGGCAAGACGCGTGGCGAAGGACGGAGTGGACGGCGGCGATGGAGCCACGGAGGTAGGCGGAGTCGAGGGTAAGAGCAATGTGGACGAGTGAGGGGTCGCAGGGGTCGTTGGGGGGAGACACACATTGTGGGTCATTGTGGAAGGGAGGGGCGCGGCGGAAGGAGCCGGAATGGGAGGTGGGTGAAGTGGGTTGCTGTTGGCGGAGGTGAGAGTCGAAGTGGGAGGAGCGGATGGCCTCAGCGGGGGGGAAGGACTGGAGGGACGGGGAGAGGAGGAGGACGGCCATGGCGAAGGACAGGAAGCTCGAGAGCTTCGTGAGCCACAGCATTGTTTGAAAGGTGGAAGTGGAGGAGAGGGGAGGTGGACGAAGAAGGAAGGTGACGGAAACCGGAATCGCGTGGAGGGGAAGCGATGTGTGATGTGGGTAGGGGAGGAATCGATAGCGGTGAGGTGACTTCCAGTAGGGTTCTCCGCCTCCTCCACTTCAGATGGCTGGGTTGCTCCGCTTCCTTTCAAGGGAGGGAATTAAAAGAGTCGGATGCGGGGAGAAATTGCGATATAGTACCTGGAGTTTTCTGATTGGGAATGGTTTTCGAGGGGGTTTGACAATTGACAGGTATTTAGATGCTGTTGTCATTTTTGCGGGGATTTTCTTTTTCTTGTATGAAAAATGAAAGTCCAAAAAGCATTAATGAAGTGGCTATTATTAGCTGAAAACAATTTTATCTGTTATTTTAGCAAGAAGTATTTCTAGAGAAAATAGAGAAAGGAGGACGAGTATGCATACAATATTTTTGCACTTTTGAATATATCGACAAGCATTCGTATACACTTTGCATCATTAATATAAAAAACATATATGTTCACTTAGGTATACACAATCTCATGGAATCCACCATTACATACGCATTTATATAAACTTATATACTCATGTATATAACATCCACACACACACACAATATATATATATATATATATATATATATATATATATATATAGGAGAAACTTCAAATGAGGCGGGGTCTCACCATATATATGGTGAGCCACCCTCAATTTAGGCATCTTTCTAATATATTTTACAATTTCCTGTTTCATACATATAATAATAAATATTAACACAACATGTATAGCGAAATAAAATTATGAAAATATTATTATAACGGATGGAAATATTGATTTGAATTTAGATGCTATATTTTACAAAATTCGTTTTTTTACAATGTGCAGTTTATATTTTACAAAACTGTTACAGAGTTTTACTAAATTCGCAGAGGCTTTTACAATTTCAGAAAAGTCCCCACCTCATTTGAAAGGTCTAGGGAAATTATCCAATGAGCCCTGTGCCCATTTGAGATGAGATGAGCCCACTCGTTTCTTACCATTATTTCCTATCTTTTTGAGCTTAATAAGTATTTGTTTACAAGTGTTGTATCATATTCTTACTACTAGTAACTATTTTCAGTAAAAAAAACCTTAAATTCATACAAAATGATTGTATTATTATTTGTATTACTAGTCTCATTTATATTCTTACTAATGACCATTTCTTGTGAATCTAAGATCTTCTTTATACGAAAATAGTTACTAATAGTAAGAATATGATATAACAACAGTAAATAAATAAGCATTGAACTCAAAATGATGGAAAGTATTGGTAAAATATGAGTGGGCTCATCTCATCTCAAATGGGCACATGGCCCATTGGATAAGCCCTATATATATATATATATATATATATATATATATATATATATATATATATATATATATATATATATATGGGAAAAAGGAGCCTACAACGGCGGGTGCAGGAAACTCCCTACACCCGGCCTAATTTTTCATTCGTTTTTGATTTTTTTGAAATGAAACCTTAGGGGATTTAGATCACCATGTATCACCATGTTGTCATTCCAAATTCAACTTAATTCGAGACTTCTATCATCTCCATCAAGACTACCAAAATTTAACGGTCTCAAAATTGCTGAAATCGACCCTATCTAGATGAACGTCTTAGAAATGTTTGTTTTACATGAAACTTGAAACACATATTCCCCTCAATATATTAAGTAAATACCCCCAACTTTTAATTCAAAAAAGATTAAAAATTAAATGAAAAATGGGGTGGGTGCAGGGAGTTTCCTACATCCTAGGGTGCAGGCTCCCTGCCCCCCCCCCCTATATATATATATATATATGGGAAAAGGGAGCCTAAACCCAGGTGTAGGTAACTTTCCTACACCCACCCCGTTTTCTCTCATATTTTTATTTTTTTTGAAATAGATCTTTAAGGAATTTAGATCACTATATGCCACCGTCGTGTCATTCAAATTTCAACTTATTTTTATACTTCTAACTTATCCATCAAGACAGTTAGATTTTAACGGTCTCAGATTTGCTGCAATCGACCCTGTCCGATTGATATGTTAGGAATGTCTGTTTTACGTGACATTTGAAACATATATTCTACTAAATATTATAAACAAATCTCCCAAGGATTCACTTCAAAAAAATAAAAAAATTGATAGAAAAAGGGGTGGGTGTAGGAAAGTTACCTACACCTGGGTTTAGGATCCCCAAACCCTATATATATTTATATATATGGGTAAAATGTATATGCCTCCTAGGGGGAGCTAACTTAGCTCCCCCGTCCTATTTTTCGCATATTTTTTTTATTTTTTTGAAAATAAAAACTGTGTAAATTTATTATTATATCACTATATTATGTCATTCAAATTTCATGAAAAACAGAGACTCCTACGACCTCCTTCCTGACATGGTCGATTTAAAAATCCTGAGACCGTTAAAAATGACTGTCTGGATGAAGGCCGTAGGAGTATCTGTTTCACACGAAATTTTTATGACATAATATAGAGATATAGTGATGAATATTTACGGAAAAAATTTTTCCAAAAAATAAAAAAAATGGACAAAATGAGGCGGGGGCAGGGCTGGCTATTGAGTCACGGCTCGATGAGTCAGGCTCGGGCTCGGCTCGATAAGGGCTCGTGGGCTTGGCTCATTAAGCTATTGAGCCGAGCCCGAGCCAAATTTTTAGGCTCGATAGCTTATCGAGCCGAGCCCGAGCCGAGCTCTGCTCAGCTCATAACTCAATAATGGGCTTGATAAGGAATATATATATATATTCTATTCGTGAAACTACAATGATTTTTATTTTTATTTGTATTAGTTTTGCAACATTGTTAATGATGGATTATGTGTTTATGTTGTTTATGTAACAACAATGTTGGGTGGACTATGTTGTAGACTTGGATTTTCTACCTTTTATCTGTGTTAATCTAGGTTATAGTTAGATCTTTAATATTTTTTCTTTTTTACTAACATGCAGAATGTTACAATATATAATATAATTTAACTTTTATATACAACTTGGATGGTGGCCTATTGGTAAGGTGGATGGTCTTTAAAAAGGAGGTCATTAGTTTGAGCCCAAAGCATTTTTTCACCAAAAGAACACCTTTTTCCTTAACGAGCCTGAATAGGCTCGAGCCCAGACCGGACTCGATAAGAGGCTTGGGCTCGATAAAGGGTTCGGCTCAAGACTTATCGAGCCCGAGCCCAGCCCTCGCTCAACTCGTTATGCTCGATAGCCAGTCCTAGGCCGAGGGGGTGGGGGGGGGGAGCTAACTTAGCTCCTCTTAGGGGCAGCCCCATTTTACCCTATTTATAGGGAAAAATGTGTATGCCCCTAAAGGGGAGCTAACTTAGCTCCCCCGCCTTATTTTTTACGTATGTTTAACCATATAAATTAATTATTAAATCCCTATATTATGTCATTAAAATTTCATGCGAAACAGAGACTCCTACGACCTCCATTCAAACGGGGTCGATTTAAAAAATACATTGACCGTTAAAAAATGATTATCTAGATGGAAGCAATAGGAGTCTCTGTTTCACACGAAATATGAATGACATAATATAGAGATATAATGATGAATATTCAATGAAGAAATTTTGAAAAAAAATAAAAAAATAGAGAAACTGGTGCAAGGAGAGCTAAGTTAGCTCCCCCTAGGGGGCAGCCCCATTTATCTCATAATATATATATATATATATATATATATATATATATTGCACACAAGTAAATATTTAACACTCCAACATGGTCCCACATCAGAATCTCACGAAGTGTGCAAATGGGTTATAACTAGTATATATTATTACTAGACAATTTAAGCTTAAACATTTAATCTGGTTGTCAATGGATCCATGTGAGCTCCTACCTAACAAGTTGTTAGGGATCAATTTTCCTTAATTACGGTCAGGGGACTTAAGCTAACCTCCCCCCCTCTCTCTACACCCCCACATGCACAGATATCAAACATGTATTTATATACACAAATATGTATTTATATTTGTACATAGTACATCCATATATAATACAAATAAAAATAAAAGGGTTTTCTTACACTTGTTCTCCTTTTAGATTATGTAATGTTAGTTATGCCCCTCCTTTTCTACAATGTCAATTGTGCCCTACCTTTTTGCATTGTTATTATTTATGTTACTCCAGTTAATTTTTATCAATCACCTGATTGATCACGAGAGATGGGGTACCTAACGTCTAGTGTTGGAGGGTTGCGGTGTCCGACAAATTAGATCTGGCAATCGATGTATCGACTCCTCTGACGACAATCGATACCCGAACTAGGTGAATCACTCACAAATCAACTCACGGATAGTATATGCAGTGAATAAAGTGTGAGAAAAAGTTTATTATACCCTACAAAATGTGTGTACAGTGCGCACATGTAGGGGTCGAACAACTGAGAGCAAACAGTGATAGTTATAATTATTATTTTTATAATTTTAGCCTTTTTATAATCTTTTGTGGGTTTTTATTTATATTTATTTTTAGAGATTTTTAATTGTTTTATAATTATATATATATTTGTGTTTTTTATTTGTATTTTTTAAATTTTACAAATTTGTAGTTTCTTTTTAATTTTTAAAGTAAAATATATAATTATATATAACAATAATTATATTATATATTTAATGTAATTAAGAGATTTATATTATATATAGGTTTTATATTTTTAAATATACATAAGTATACTCGAAATGCAGGAAATAAAATATTTTTTGTTTTTATATTTTTCTCTATTTTGGTAATTTATATAGAAGTTTTTTTTTATTTCCATAAACTTTTGAGGGTTTTGTGATTTTTACATTTTATCTTTTTAATGGTTTTTGGAGATGTGGTAATACATAGTATAATATATATAATACATTTTTTAGTAATTTTTGTAGGTGTTTTTCTAATTTTTATGGATTTTAATAATAAGACAGAATAAAAATACATATTTTTGTATTTTTAATCCTTGTGTAAAGAGTCTAGCATAAATTTCCTTAGATTTTTTTAGCAATAAAAATATTTTAATATAAAAAAATACGACAAAATAAAAATATGTTGCAGAACAATGACATGTCTGTGATTATAAGAAACTAACATTCATTTCGTAACCAGTCCAGATAGTTTTAGGAAACATACACAATATATCCAGGGCCTCACTTGACGCTTCACGTCAGACGAAAGGACCAAAATGTAATAAGTAGGTGAGGGTCCAATTGTAAAATTACTGAATTTATTTACAAAACAGCTACTATTTTAAAATATTACGATAACATAGGGGTATGCGTGAAAATACCCCTAAAAGCATGCTTTCTAGCGGTGGAGAAGGATCCACGTGGTGCCACTTAAGATGATCGGACGGAGGGGGGCGTGCAACGCTTTGATTCCAATCAACGACCCTGATTAGATTTGGTATGAACTCCCGATCCAACAACGTCGAGGTTGGTGGGAAGAACAGTGAAGAACAAGACCCCGGAGGTACTTCGATCATCGATTTCTCTTTCTACAGCCATCCTCTTTCTTTTCCGATCAGTTCAACACCTTCCTAGAACGATTTTGCATCTGCAGGAGGGATTCAATGGTGTCCAGGATGCAGCGATGGGGACCTAGAAGGGTCTCTGTCTTCGGCAACCTGGAGCACTTAATCCAGCCTTCAATTTGTCTTCAAGTGCTCCTTCAAGCCGCGACTCCTGCACAAAAATGAAGATGGGCTCGAGGGCTTCCTCCTCAACCCGATTTGAAGCTAAAAAGCATAAGAGAACACACTACAAGAAAAATGACCTAATGAAACGAATAATTTAATATTCATTGACATATCTTTCGTAGTTAAATATATAACAATGAATATTATCCGTTGCTTACTTCTTTATATTCGCAACGAATAATGGTATTCGTTGCTATATTCCTCGCAACGAATCATATAACAACGATTATTCATTGTTGTTTTCTTCTAATCCTTGTTAAATTTGACAACGATTAGTGTGATTTTTAACGAATAATTCAACGAAAAATTATCGTTACATGAACCTTTAACAACGAATATGATGTTCGTTGCTAATTACAAGTACAAAAGATGATTTGGTAACGAATAATATTCATTGTTATATCTTTAACATCGGAAGATATGACAACGAATATTCATATTATTCGTTGCCTTTGGTCCAATTTCTTGTAGTGACAAAGGGACGGCGAGCTCCGATGTGCGGTGGAGGTGGAAGCTCGAGAGATCAATATGAACATTATTGGATGGAATCTTATCATATAGAGCATTCAACATGAACAAATAGTGGTCATACTTATAAGAATACAAGGAGGAGGAGATCTTGAGAGTTTCCAACAAGAATACAATCAAAGCATGTCTATTCATGGATATTGTCTGGGTTAAGTATGTAAATAAAATGGTCGTTGTGACCCAAATCACCAAGCGCGGTCAATCGAGAAAAATGATGAAACCACTCGGAATATATATATCAATGAAAACAAATGTGTAAGCGGTCTTCGCTATTCTTTTTACCTGGTATAGCGACCAGGGTCGAACACAAGGAGCACGATTTAAAAACTAAGTAGTCATATTTCAGAAAAGAATTTTTTAGTGGTTTTTGAATTTTATATTTTTTTTATTTTTCGGATAAGCACAAATGAAGAAAAGTGACAAAACCAAAGAACCCACACCTTTTTTTGTATTTTGCAAATTTTTTTAGTTTTGTAAATGAAAAATGCACAAGCAATGGTCAGAAAATAAAAGAGATCAATACACAGCTACAGAAATTTTTGTGGAATTTTTAGGCACTTTTTCGATTTTTATGAATTATGAAAATTCTAATAAGGAAAAGACACTATTTTTGATTTTTTAAATATATCAAATCAAATTCAAAATGCTATGAAAACTTTATACAAGGTTAACAACCACATCAGGACCGTACATCATTTTTTAGAAATTTTCCGAGCAACACAAATATTTATTCTGATGAAAAGTGTATGCAAAATAAACAATCTGACCTCTAGGGACTAAAACGTAATTATTAAAAAGTATTTACAGAAAATATAAAAATAATAAACAGCAGGGTGGAATCGCAAATTACCCAAAATGCCTGACGCACGTGGCTCTGGAGCTCTAACAGGGGCGTTGCCGTAATTTGAAGAATATCCAAGGGGTTTTCTAATATTTGCTCATTTTTTTATTTGAGCCCCTAGGGTTCTTTTGTTGATCGATCTTTCTCAACCACACAGGGGGAAGAGATGGGGCGCCACCGCCACCACCAAGATGGAGGGAGGCGGGAGCCGCGCGGAGGCTGGAAGGGCGGAAGGACGGTGCTGGAGCACCGCGCGTCGGCGCGGGGCTGGAGGAGGGACGTGGAGCGCGCCGAAGGGGGCCGGGCACGCGCGGACGCGCGCGGTTTGAACTGGGGGCGGTGCTGTCGCTGGCCGCGCGCGAACAACGCGGAGGAGATGGCGGTTGCTTGGGGCCGCGCATGGAGGCGCGGGCGGTCAGGCCGAGGAAGATGGGGCAGCACCTGGGCGCGCAGGTGGCGGGTGCGGACGCGCCTGGGCGCGGGACGAAGGGCGGCGCCGTCGCCTGTAGCGCGACGGGAGGCCACTGCGCGAGGAGCGGCGTCGGGGCGGTGGGGGTGATGACCCACCGTCTGCTTGTGACTTTTTTTATTTTTTTTTACTTTTTTTTATAACGTGCAACAGATGTTAGTTAAAAAAATATAATTTTTATTATTATTTTTTTGTATTTTTTTTAATCCTGCAAAATAGATGTTAGAGTTAGAGGACAAACAAAAAATGTTTTTCTTTTGTTTTTCTTTTTGTTTTTATTTTCCTTTATTCCTGCAAAACAATGGTTAGAAACAAAAGTAATTTTTTTTATTTTTATTTTTCCTGCAAAAGAGATGTTAGAGAGAAAACAACCGAAAAGATTATTTATTTTTTTTATTGTATCTTGCAAAAATATGGAATAGAAAACAAGATACATTTTTTTAATTTTTTATTTATACACAAAAATGGATGTGTGAATGGTTGGATCTTGACGTAGTGGGAGAAAGATCCAGGGGTTCCGACCACCGTGCGTGATCGGAGGTGGAAGATCACGTGAGGTAGAATGTGAAATGGAGGGTTTGAGAAGATGGGATGAAAAATCGGTGTCGAGACGGAAAAGTGTGATGGATTTTTTTATAATCTAAATTCTAAAGACCTAATCACTACACCTATGCTAAAATTAAAACTACAATTTATCTAGGAAATATAACGAGAAGTAAAAGTGGATCTCACCTCGGGGATCGGACAAGCCATGATGGCCTCGACGAAGCACAAATCTCTGTCACCGACTGGATCGGAGGCTAGGACCCTCTTCAACAAGAAACCTCTCGGAAACCGGGCTCCTCTCCACCAAAGATCGATCAAGTTTGAATGAGGGAGGAGGAGCCCATTCAAAAGAGAAGAAAATAAAAAAAGGAAAGTATCTACAAAAAAGGAAGGTTATTATTGGGTGAATTAAAATAATTAATAAATAAATTAAATAATTATTTACAAAATTCGGAATAAATAAATAAAATAAAATAATTAACTAATTGTAAATTAATTGGCCACCTTAATGGTGGCCATATAAGGTGTGTAATCAAATCTACATATATGGTAGCTTATTAAGTCACATAAATCCACCAAATCAATTATTTAAATACAAATTTCGAAATTAAATAAAATAAATTAATTAATGTTAAGTAATTAATTTTTTGGTGGATTTTATAAATGGAAGTTAGTGGCATACATATATTATATACATATAACATAATGTACATAGGTGCAAATAAGGAAATAATTTTTATACAAGATTTTTTTTATTTTATTTTTTTAATTTTTATTTTTATTGAAAATAATATTTATAATATATACATTAAGTAAAAATAAATATTAATAATTATATACACAGATATATGGGTAAACTGCACAATACACCCCAGAAAACCGACTTTTTAACCGTAACTCCAAAAAATACGAAACCACAGCCACTTGAAAGATAATTTAATTTATAGTATTATGGAAAGTGAGTTTGGTTCAATTTGAGCTCGTATGGAGCCGGAATTGATGTTTCAATTATCGTCTTACAGCTTTTTCTAGGTGTAATTATTTACAATATATACATTTTTTTATTTTATAAATATTTTTTATTATTTACAACACAGTTTTATTTACAACTTTTATTTACAAAAGTAAGTGGTTTGAGGTCAAATTATATACAAATAAAATAATATACATTTTATACAAATATACATGACAAATATGTACAAGTTATTTTTGGATTTTCTGACAGACAACCTTATCTCCCCTATTTTATTCCTGGTCGATCAGGTCAAGTCTTGACCTTCTCTCGGGGTTTGGGTCAGTCTGTATTTATTTCATAAATACCTCCTTTTCTTTTTCTTTTCTTCTTTATTCTTTTATTTATATACAAAAAGTGTTAAAAATGCATAATTAACAAATGCATGTAAAATGGTAATTTTATGAAATTAGTGGGTATTTACAGGTATTTGATTAAGGAAATAATGCTAAAATAAAAGAATAAAGGCGATGAATCGTGGATTCATCAAGGACATTGTAAATATTATGGAATTATCTTGGTGTCAACCAGGCTGATTGATTGTGTAAACAAGAGTATTAGTTATTGGAGAAGGACATGCAATTAATGATCCAACGAAAGGATTGACCTCTAACATTGCTCAAGAATCCAAGATGATGAATTGAGTCATGACATGCTTGTCCTGCTAATTAATGCAGCTAATGATGGAGTAAGTTGAAATCTCTACAACAGAAACGTGCCACTATAAGTTATTGACCTATGGAGAACTTGCTAAGGTGAGCAACTATGTATTGACTTGACATGGTTTCGTGAGTATTAGCTATAGTTTACGGATATAATATGAACTTTACGGTATCCAATCTGCTACGACGCAAAATATAACTTAGGATGTCTAAGATGGTTACAATATGGATTTGTTGGGAACATTATCCATTCTCAATAATTAAAAAAGAGAGTGAAAAATGTTATTTATCTCTTTGGGAACTCTTACTTCATGTAAGAGTAGGATTGGAGAGAGGAGGCAAGAGTACTATAAACATGGTATTCGGGATCATCCCAACTCAAGCATCTCTCCCTCTCTTCGCTCTTAGTTCTCTCTCCTCAAGCAAGGAAAGAAGTAGCCCATGCAAGGCGTGAGGAGCATGTTCGAATAAGGCACGAAGAGTTAGCCCGCAGGGGCGTGAAGAGAAGCCGCATCCGCGAGGAGCGTCTACTCTGGAGGCGCACGGAGCAGCCGCTAGAGAGGTATGTTCTTAAGGAAGGACATCTGGTGACAAGGAGAAGCATCGGTATCGTGTTCTCCAAGTATAAAGTGACAGTTATATGATTTTATTCTTGTAACTGAGCCTTGATTTTGTTGGGCAACAAAACTGATAAGACATTGTGCCCTCTCCTTTTTCTGACCTAGTGGAATTTGTTGCGTCCTGCCCCGTGGGTTTTCCCCTCTCTCACATCAAGGAGGGTTTTCCCACGTATAATTTCTCGTCTCTTTGTGCTTGCTTGATTATAGTGATGCGATTATTTTCTTGGTTCCCGTGTGGGTAACATTCCGCTGCTAGTCATCCTTTGCAGGATAGGTTAAGGGAACCCGTCAATTTCCCATCAAGTGTTATCATAGCCCGCATTGTCAACATGGAGAAGGATGACGAAGGCATTATGATCAAGCTGACAAGCACGAATTGGCAAATATGGAAGGCCAAGATGGAGGACATATTATATTGTAAGGACCTCCATGATCTTATGGAAGGAGAAACAACCAAGCCTGAGGGCATATTCATAGGTGACTGTACAAAGCTGAACAGGAAAGCAGTCGGCACCATCCGAAAATGGCTGGACTTATCAGTATTCCACCATGTCGCAGAAGAGATAGATGCGAAGAAAATATGGGAGAAACTGACAGAACTCTATGAGTAGAAGACGACCACCAACAAGGCGTTCTTGATTCAGTAGTTGGTGAACCTAAGTACAAGGACGGGATGAAAGTTGCTGAGCACTTGAATGAGTTCCAGAGTCTCATCAATCAACTCAGTACCATGAACATGACACTAGATGATGAATTGCATGCACTTCTTCTCTTGGGTTCCCTGCCAGACAGTTGGGAAACTCTGGTAACTACCGTGAGCAACTCCGCTACGGACGGTAAGCTGACCATACCTGATGAATACCCATTCATCACTCTTTATTCTTCTATTTTAGCTACAAAAACCTTTGCAAATACATGTAGATATGTGTAAATACAAATAATTGCCAAAAGCATGCATGGTTTAAAAACCTATAATTAGCATGTTTTTGTGCACAAAATAAAAGAATAAAGAGCAAAAAGAAAAAGAGGGAAATATTTAGAATAAATATTGAGCAACCTAACCCAAGGGAGGGCTCAGCATGGGCCTGACCGCATAAAAGCCAAAGTAGAGGGAGATAGGAGCTCATGTGTATATACTTCTGTAAATACATAAAATTATATTTTCCTCACCCAAAAATATGTTTGTCCATATTGTGTGTATATTTAGAAACTATTAAAAACAAAATAAAAAGATGAAAAGCAAAAAGACCAAAAATACCCTCCCTTTCACCATGTGTAGACCATCATCCTTTATTTATTTAACCCTATAAATAAATAAAATTATTTTCTAAACTTTTTGTAAATATTCTATGTTACATATTGTAAATACATAAAATAACAAGAAACAAAACAAAAATCAAATAAAAATTACAAAATGAAAAATACAAAAATACATTGTATAAATACCATGTATATAAATGTATACAATTATTTATTTCACCCTTGTGTATAAATAATTAAAATAAAATAAAAATACCATTTTATTCCATATTTTATGATGTAAATAAATAAAATACAAAATGAGCATAAAAATACATAAAAATAACAAATAAAAAAATCAAAAATAAAAATCCATATAGTGTACATATACCTATATACATAGCTACCCTATTTTTATTTCCAAAAATTAATTAAAAATCACCAAAAAATAGAAAAAAATAAAAGAAAAATATTTCATGTTTTGAGTTTTCTCTAATTCGGCCTATTTCTACCTTAAAATAAATAAACAAAAATTGGATACACGTGGCAGCTTCTGATTGGTCCACGGGGGATTGTTGACCTCGGTCAACTCCCCCGCGGACTCCTTCCTTTTCTGGAAGACGCGCGCCGCCCCGCCTTCTCCGATTTTTCCACGCGTCTCCAGGCTGTCACCCACGCAAACCCTATGCCCGGATTCTTCGCCGATCATCCATCTCCCTCGCCGGATCTTTCGCCATGAAATCAACGCCTTCCATCGCTGTCTCCACTCAACCCTAATCGCACCTGTCACCATATATATCCCGACCTCCGCCGCCTCCGCGCCTCATCTTTGGCTATCCACTCTCTCTCCAGTGAGCTCCATCGAGACGAGCAAGGTGACAGCTTGCCCCAGCCGGTGTTGCAGCGAGGAAGAGGAGCAGGACCATCGATCCGGCCGCGTTTCGCCGCCGTGCTCCGACCACCATCTGGAGCTTGAGCCTCGGGAGGAGACGGCCCTTGAGGCAAGGACCAGGAGCAAGAGCAGCTCCAGCATAGTCTACTGCAGCCACCAGGTAACCTTAGCTCCTTCTAGTTTCATCTAATTTAGGATTTCGCCCAAATCGACCCATCGCCGTGCTTCCCTGATTCCGACTATCTCGAGTACCCTTTCGATCATCGGAGCACCCTGTCATCTCCGCCGTATCCCCACGCACCTTCTACGCCCGCTCATTCAACCCAGCTCGCCCCGGAGCTGGGAGTCGAGTTCCATCGTCTCCACCTCGCCGGAGCTCGTTCGCCACACCGCACAGACCACCTTCACCCCGCTTTCTTGGGTCGAGGCACTTTGCCCTCGACCCGCGAAGCGTTCTGGCTGTTTTGCAGGTTCAAAGAGAGGTGCCTGAGCCTCTCTTCACTTGAGACCGGAGCTTCGCGCCGCTAGGCCTCGCCGGAGCCCCTCCAGGGCTCGGCTGGGACATCGGCCATCGTCATCAGCTGCGGGGCTGCACCAGGAGCGTGTTCGGATCATTTGCAGCAGCTGAGGAGGACCGGAGCGCACGCAGGAAGTCGGCGAAGTTCGCCGGCGTCGAGTTCTTCCTCCATCTTCCAGAGCCGTCCGATGCACCCTCTGCTCCAGTTCTAATCCTAGCCATTCATCTGTGGAGGAGCAGCGTCCATTCGATCATCCGGAGGAGCCATCTGGACCGTCAGAGCCGAGAGAGAGGGACTCCATTCACAAGAGCCACTCGATCGTCCACGTGTCCCTCTCTCGACCGTCGATCGAGCCGAAGGGACGAAGAGAGGAGTCGCGCCGCCATCCCAGCCGTTCGATCACCACGTGGCGCCTATCCGACCGTCGGCTAATAAAGGGGTAAATATCGTAGGGCCCCCTCTTAGTTTTTCATTTCCTTTTTAGTCCTGTAAATATTTTTAGAAACTTTTTCACGTAGGGTTATTTGCAATCTGGACCTTGTGCTTTATTTTAATTGCATGTATGCCCCTGTGTGTGAGTGACCACGTGCTTCGTCACGTGTGTATCTGGGCATTTTACACATCTTGTCCTTTAGATCTGGATGGTTAATGAATGAATGAATATTTTTAAGTAATTGCAATTATACCCCTGTGAGCATTGTTTATGCGCATGTGCGTTATTTAGTGGGCTTTTTGCAACTTCGTCCCTGGGCTTTTGATACGAGTTATCAAAAGGCCCTTGGACTTAGTTTTTCTTGCAATTTGGTCCCTGTGTGCCCCAGCCACGCGCGACGCGCGTGACTTGCTGGGCATTTTGCACCAGCGACCCCAGGTCTTCGGGTATTTGCACATTGGTCCTTGTGCATAGTGCCCTCTTCTTCATTTTTGAATAAATATCAACCCACCTCCAAATCTAATGAAATTTCGACACATGGCTCCTGCCATGGTGTAGTAATTTCTGTGATTTTTGAGGACATTTTTATTTTCATTTAGTATTTTTAAAAATTCAAAAACACTCTTTTTAGTCACTGTCTAACTTTAAAAATACCAAAAAAATTATAAAAACTCCACCAAAAATTCTAAAAAAATTAGGTATTGTAGTTTGCTTGCTGTTTGACTTTCCAGCCGATTTTGGTGATTTTTCATCACTTAAAAACCCTAAAAATCATAAAACCCTCAAAAACTCATAAAAATTATAAAAATTAATTTAAAAATCCAAAAATAATAATTAAGGTGCCTTAATTTTCCTTATTCTTTCTAGATTATAGGAAAATTACCTTCAGGGCTTTTTGAGATCCAACAATATTTTATTTTTGGGTCTTAAGCCTTGCTGGACAGTACCTTTCATTTTTGGCATTGTTTGATTTTTAGAAAATAAAATAAACATCAGAAAAATCTCAAAAATTCACCAAAAACATAAAAAATTATAAAACACATAAAAACATTTTTCTTTGAATTTTTGCTTGACTTTTAATGCTTTAAATAAATTGTTGAAGTTCATTATCTGTGTGCCTTCTTTAATTTTCTCATCATTTAAAAAATCTAAAAAAAATATAAAAACAAATAAAAACCACTAAAAAAGATTCCCTCGGATTTCTGACTACATCGTAGGCTATTTAGCCAATCTGTGCTCCTTGTGTTCGACCCTGGGAGCTATACCAGGTTAATCACATAGCTAGACCGCTCCATTTTGTTTTGATTGATTTTATCTCTGTGAGTGGTTGATTTTTCTTGATACACGCATTCGAGTGACTGAGGTCGCAACGACCTCATTTCATACCTTTACCTCAGTCGTTCGGGATTTTTGCGTCGTCAATACCTATAGTCAAGAACAGACTTCTGAATGAAGAAATCAGACGATGATCATCCGGAGAGTCCTCTTTTTCACATATGCACGTGGTTGAGAGAAGAGGCAGGTCCAACAACAAGGGAAAATCACAAGAAAGATGGAAATCTAGGGAGAAGTCCAAGGAAAGAGGAAAGTACCATCATTGAAACAAGTCTGATCACTGGAAGAGAGATTGTAATGTCTGGAAAATAGAGCAAGTATAAGCCAAAAAGAATCAAAAGAAAGATGAAGATGAGAACGTTGCTGCTGCAGTGGCTAATGACGATGAAGACCAGTTAGTTCTCACTATTCAGGAGCAGTGTCTACAAGTAGGGGATGACTCTGAGTGGACCGTCGATACGGCGGCCTCCTATTACGTGACTCCATACAGGGAGTTCTTCACTTCCTACATAGAGGAAGATTTTGGCAGAGTCAATATGGGTAACAACAATTACTCCAAGATCGTTGGCACATGCCCCATCTCAGTTCATACTGATATTGGATGTGCAATGACTCTACAGGATATTAGGCATGTTTCCAACCTGCGACTTAGCCTCATATTCGATTCTCAATTGGATAGGGAGGCTATCATCTGATATTTGGCAACATCGAATGCAATATCAACAAGGGCTCTCTTATCATGGCCAGAGGCAGGTTGTGTTGCACGCTCTACAAGACTCGAGTGAAGGTCATGGATGGTAGCTTACATGCTAGTGAGGCTGACATGTCGGATCTCTGGCATCGTCGACTCGGACACATAAGCCAAAAGGGCTTACAACTTTTGAGCAGGAAGGATTTGATACCATTCCACATTGACATAACGCTGTCACCTTGTGATTCATGTGAGATTGGAAAGAACAAGAGTGCACCTTTAAAGATCAGATCAAAGGTGAAAGAAGACTTTCTGCAGTTGATTCATCCCGATGTGTGTGGTCCCATGAACACAGCACTTTTGGGAGGAAACAAGTATTTTCTGACATTCATTGATGATGCATCAAGGAAGGTGTGGGTTTATACATTTTCAGGTCCCTGAGCGCATTTGGTCTGAGAAAGATCCCTCATATGCTCACGTGAGGGTGTTCGGATGCAAAGCTTATGCATTTATACCAAAAGAACAGAGGAAGAAGCTTGATGACGAGACAATGCCCTGCATTTTTGTTGGCTATGGAGATCAGAAGTTCGAGTACTAACTTTGAGATCCAAAGAAGAAGTCCATTATCAGGATTAGAGATGTGATTATTTATGAGAACCAGACTTTGGATGAGGATGATGGTGGTGATGGTAACTCGGATGGGATTGCTATGGATGATAACAACGATGAGGACTCAGATCCTTCTCCAGTACCCGGTATAGATAGAGAATATGCACAACATAACAACATAAGCCAGAGGTAGACCCCGTTGCTGCAGGTCCAGAGGATCCTAGGCAGGGGGAGCAACCTCATCAAGAAGCAGATGTAGCAGAGCCCCGGGTTAGGAGATCTGAGAGGGCACATCGACCATCATCTTGTTATCTTACTTCCTAGTTCGTAATGTTGATTGATCATGATGAGCCATGCAGTTTTGAAGAGGCACAAGAGCATAAGGAGAGAGTCCATTAGCAAATTGCAATGAATTAAGAGATGCAGTTTCTGAAGAAAAGTCATACCTATGATCTTGTTGAGCTTCCTGCAGGCAAGAGAGCACTGAAGAACAAATGGGATTACAAGCTGAAGCCAGATGATGATGGCAAGAAACTAAATTACAAGGCCAGATTGGTTGTGAAAGGATTCAACCAGAAAGAGGGCGTGGACTATGATGAGATTTTTCACCAGTTGTGAAGATGAATTCTGTGAGAGTGGTGCTAGGTCTTGTTGCAAGCCTATATCTTGAGCTAGAACAGATGGACGTAAAGACAGATTTTCTTTACGATGACCTGAAGGAAGAGATATACATGGAGCAGCCACAAGGATACCGGGAGAAGGGGAAAGAGCGTATGGTTTGCAGGCTGAGGAAGAGTCTCTATGGCTTGAAGCAAGCCCCTAGACAGTGGTACTTGAAGTTTGTTGCATTCATGATGAAGCAGAACTTCAAGAGGACTATATCGGATCCATGTGTGTATGTTCGACGTCTTCCAAATGGCAGGTTCACTATCATATTGATCTATGTGGATGACATGTTGATAGTTGGTCATGATCTCGAGTTGATTGTAAAGCTCAAAAAGGAACTCTATAGGGAATTTGAGATGAAGGATTTGGGCAAGGCAAGCAACATACTTGGGATGCAGATCATTCGTGACAGGAAGAAGCATAGGTTGTGGTTGTCACACGAGAAGTATGTTGAACGCATTCTGGAGCAGTTCACCATGAAGAATGTGAAGCCTGTCAGCATGCCCCTTGCCGCTCATTTCAAGTTGACGTAAGAGACATGTCCATCTACTTTTGAGGAGAAAACTGAGATGACCAAGATTCCTTACCAATCTTCAGTTGGCAGCCTTATGTACGTCATGGTTTGTACCAGACCGGACATTGCTCATGTTGTGGGCGTAGTGAGCAGATTCATGTTGAATCCATGGAAGGATCATTGGTAAGATGTGAAGTGGATACTGAGATACTTGAGATGGACCTCAAGTATGTGTCTGATGTGTAATAGCGATGAGGTAATCCCATGCATAGTGAGCAAGAGTTCCTTTGCAGGAATTCGTGTTATGAATTCTTTGATCAATCATCTCGACGAGATATGAATCCTGATGGAAAATTGAGGGGTTCCCTTAGCTTGTCCTGCAAATGATGACTAGAAGCGGAACGCTCCCTACACGGGAATCAAGAAATTATCGTAGCACAATAATCAAGCAAGCACAAAGAGACGAGAAATTTTATGTGGGAAAACCCTCCTTGATGTGAGAGAGGAGAAAAATCCACGGGGCACGACGACCCGCAGCAAAATTCCACTTGATCGGAAAAATAAGAGGGCACAATGCCTTCTCTGTTTTGTTGCTCAACAAAATCAAAGCTCAGTTACAAGAATAAAATCAGATAACTATCACCTTTACTTGCAGAACATGATACCGATGCTTTTCCTCGTCATCAATTGTCCCTCCTCAAGTAGGGACCTCTCTGGCAGCTGCTCCTTGCGCCTACAATGCAGACGCTCCTCGCAGATGTGACTTCTCTTCATGCCCCTACGGGCTAACTCTTCACACCTTGATCGAACTTGCTCCTCACACCTTGTGTGGGCTACTTCTTTCCTTGCTCGGGGAGAGAGAACTAAGAGAGAAGAGAGCAGAGATGCTTGAGTTGGGATGATCCACAATGCCATGCTTGGGGAGAGAGAACTATTGCCTCCTCTATCCAATCCTATTCCTATATGAAGTAGGACTCCTTAGAGGGATAATCAGTCATTTTCTCTCTTTTTTAATTATTGGAAACGATAATGTTCCCAACAACCTCTCCCTCCGTTCCCAATGGGGAGGTATCTTCAAAAAGATGATCACTGAGAGGTGACATTTCTCAACTCTATACAAAGTTGCAGTTTGTCACGAGTCACGGCCTTCGTCATCATATCTGATAGATTTTCATCTGTGTGGACCTTCTTCAGAATGTGACACTTCTTGTCAATAGTATCTCTAAGTCGATGATATCACACGTCTATATGCTTTGTGCGAGCATGGTGCATCATGCTCTTGCTCAGATCAATGGTGCTCTGGCTATCACAGAAGATAATCAACTCACTGTCTTTGCATCCAAGTTCACCAAGGAATAGTTGTAACCACGACACTTCTTTTCTTGCTTCTGCTGCTGCAATGTACCCGGCTTCAGTCATTGATAGTGAAATGCATTTCTGCAACTTGGACTGCCACGAAATCGCTCCCCTTGCGAAGGTAAAAATGTACCAGAAGTCAATTTCCTTTGATCCAAATCTCCTGCCATTTCAACATCTATGTATCTACAGAGTTTGGGGTGCTTCACATGTAGAAATCTTTCACCTAAGGATGTTTTCTTCGTGCATCATATAGGTAGTTTAATTTCTGTATTTAATTACTACGCAGATCATATTGCATGTAGGGTGCTGGAGTAAGGTACGCATTTTCTATCTCTGCATGCATCATCGTTTTTGACCGTGCATTGGCTTTTTCGACTTCCTCCCCCTGTTTCTTGGACTCAAATTTAGGTCTATAACGATGTTTGTTTTAAATTCATCACTAAATCATCCGTTATTAAATATACAGTGATGAATATTATCCGTTGCTAAATGAATTTTTATTTTAGAAATTATCGATGAAAGCTATAACCGTTGTTTCATAATTAGCAACATTCTTTATATCAATGTTTATCTGTCACTTTTTTTTCAAAAATTAAGTTCAAAATTTAGTGACACTGTAATTCAAATTTTGAAAATTGGCAAACATATAAGGTTTCTATATAAAGTGTTGCTAATGATATATCAACGATTACAATTTTTGTCACTAATTTTTAGTATAAAAATTATTTAGTAATGAATAATATTCATCGTTATATTAACATCAGATGATTTAGTGAACGGATTTAAAGTAAACGTCACTCTAGACACAATTTTTGTATATATAACTTCTGTAAGAATCTAAAATATATATTATCTTGAGATTGCGTTTTTGCCAGTGGCATATGTGAGGATGTAGAATGATATGCTATTCTAGATGGTATTGATATGTGAGTCATATAATAAGATGATCCAAGTTTTCCCTTTTCAGCTAATGTAATTGTTATATATGATAATTGATTATTTGACTTTGGAATCGAAATACTAGTTGAGTCTGAATAATGAACGATTTTTTTTATTATCAGATTGAGGTTGTCACTTGTCAAGAACCAGATTTTGTGATGGTTAGATTTGCATGGCAAAGAGTAGTCCCTGCTGCAGCAGATTCTTCTGTAAAGGTTACATTTTCTTCCCGACACGGTTCCCCGTTCGGATGAAGCATAAGGGGCTGGGAATAGAGGAGAATAAGGGGTTATTTTCCTCCCGACACGGTTCCCCGTGGTACGATTATTTCCCATTATTTCATCTTATTTCACTCTCCTTACCTACCTTTATTTCACCTTATTCTCCTTATTCCTATCCTCTAGCCGAACAAAGAATAGACCCTTATTCTCCTTATTCCCAATTCTTATTCCTGCTTATTCCGAACCGAACGGGCCCTTAGGAGGGTGGTCGGATCCTCATCCGACATTCCTCGTGCATTACAACTGCTGATCCCTTTGCATGGCACATCGGATCCACATCACTGTTGCTTCTTTTCTTTTTTTTCAATACGTATTGTAGTTTCTCTTTTACAACTTCTGTGGTCTGCGTCAATATTAGCATCGAATAATTTATGCATTAATTACACCAATAACCGGTAAATTTTGGATGAATACAACTGATCGTTTATCTAAAAAAATAACCGGCAAATAAGCTATCAATGAATCTCCTGACGAAGCCTCGAAACACTGCATGAGGAGATTTTTCTAAATACCTCCAAGCAACACAAATTATGCCAAATCAACCCCTCGACTAAGCTCCACGTACAATTACTTATAGCATTTATAGACAAACCCCACAAAATAGGTGCACATGGAGGGTCAGACGGGAAGACGATCGCATGTCCTTCACACTGTTAGACAGTGCAAGTTAGGGTTAGGGTTGGAATGACCAAAGAAGGTGAGAAGGAGACTACAACCCGTTGCCGTCGCCCCCCATTAAGCCTCATTTATTGAAGATTGATTGAGGAATCGGACGGACGGAACTGGAATCAGATGAGACGAGACACAACAACTCACCTCTCCTCCTATAGGTGGGTAGGTAGACAGTGATGCTGGCTGCATGAGCTTTAAAGAGCGTGGCTGGTAGCTAGGGAGTCCCCTGGAGATACTGCACAGATTTGTAGAACAACAGCTGAAACTTCTACATGAAATCGCTATATCTAAACAGCGGTCAACATCCCTATAGACAGAGACAGTGAGTAGCTCTGTCTTCCATGAGAGATGGGACACCGTCGATGCATGCAGCATGAGCATCGAGATCCGAATCCTAGCTGGAATGTGCTGGTGCAGTGCGACCTGTCTCACCTGAATGCGATAGTAATCACAGACGCCATTAATTACCAAGCCGTATGTGGAACCCCAGAGGAAATAATTGGCCATACAGGTGTCGTTTCTGAGAAAGCACTGTATGCAGTAGCCTTCGAATAGCAAGTGCTCCTCTCTCCTCTCAGATGGCAGAGATGGTGATCAGTACTCCACGTAGAGTTGAAATTGCTAATGTGCAATGCAGCCGAAGTGTCCAGATATGTTTAAACATCGGATATTTTCGGTGTTGTTGGGAAGGAGATGTTGCAATACGAATACGATAAACGCATTAAACCACCAGCTACATGCAGTCAAAACCGAAGATAATTGTCTGCTGCACAGAAATGAGCATATATAGAGAGAGAAAATGGAGTGTGGGGGGAGCTAATTTCATTCCCGTCCTATTTTTTTCATATTTTTTAAATTACTTCCGTGAAAATTTATCACTATATCCCTATATTATGTCATTCAAATATAATGAGAAACAGAGACTCCCACGATCTCCATCTAGACGTTTTTTAACAGTCGCAGAACTGTTGAAATCGACCCCGTCTAGATGGAGGCTGTAAGAATCTCTATTTCGCACGAAATCTAAATGACTTAATATAGAGATATAATGAAAATCCACGGAAATAATTTCCAAAACATACAAAAAAATATGGAGAAAATATGACAGGGAGAGCTAAGTTAGCTCACCCTAGGGGGTAGCTCCATTTAATCCATGTGTGTGTGTATACAGAGAGATAGGGGACTGATCCTATGAGAGCAAAAAGTTGTGAGATAATGAGAGGAGTGATTCTGGACCACTGAAACAAGGAGAGAGAAGACATAATCTAGTGGTCCAGAATCACTACCCTCATGCTTTCACAATCTTTTGATCTCATAGAAGTGATTTTATGAGCGTCAAAACCTCTGAGAGCATGAGAGCAATCATTTTAGACCACTATTATGTCTTCTCTCTCCTGCTTGAATCTATTGGTCCAGAATGCATGCTCTCATGCTCTCACAGGTTTTGACTCTCATAAGATCACTCATATATATATATATATAGATAGATAGGAAAACCTTGAATTGAGGTGGCGCCTCATTTCAATCACTGTGCGACAAATAAACTTACCCGTCAGATTTCCATCGACGGTTACAATAAAAACCACTTTTGGAGAGTCGATACCACTATGACTCTATTAATGATATTCTATTTATAGAAAATTATCATATTCTATTAATGATGACAGATATGGTGGAAATCAATTGAATTCCTATTTTCTAGCGGATTGGTTATGTTCGAATTGAATTCTCTTTATTCCTAAAATATGTTTTTTTAATTAACATTTCGTTGAACTAGTATTCAGAATTTCTCGACATATCTCCGTGAAATTCAATGGAAATCGGCGAAACATCAGATCCTGAATTTTACAGAGATAATGCCCAGGTAATGTACGTTTTTCATTTCCCTGTAATAATGTTATGTATGCAAATCACGAGAAATATTTTAATTTTGGTTGAAAGACGATCTGGTTCTTGAATCGAAGTCGTTATATGCGTTAATATTTTGGGCTTTTTTATTTTAATATGTGACATTATTATATTTTGTATCTCTAGTTATCTGACGGAGAGGGTGAACTTATTGGACTCGGGGCACGAACTGATGATAATTTACATCAAACAGGTATGCTGAACTACACAGATGTTTTAAAGCTTTGCATCCTTTGTTCATTTATATGTTGTTGTTAATAAAAATTTGCAAATTACGTAAATTATGTATATTTGATCGTATAGTTCATTATTTTACATTAATGATCTACAATTTACAATCTTGAACATCATTTTACATTATATGATCCTATGTGATATCGTCCAAATGGTGACATTTCCAGTCCATTATACCAGTTAAATTACATACACGGGCATCATTTTACATTATCTGACATTATTTTACATTTTTAGGTAATACTTTCAATTAAAAATAACTAATTTTTGCAACTACATTTCTAATGAATTTCAGATAACTGCTCTATCAGTGACCCTGTCAATGCTATCACACCGCATATAGGCCAAATATTTCTATCTTTTCAAGATGCATATAAATTTTATGAGGCATACGCAACTGAGATTGGATTCAATGTTAGGAAAGCGAGCTCTAGAGTTGGTAAAGATAAGATTTCCAAGGAGCGCAAAATTATATTTAAATCTTTTGTTTGCTGGAAAGAGGGGTTTTCTAAAAATACAGATAAAACAATGTCAGTGGACAATGCAAGAAGTGATGAGAGTGATGAATGTATATTTTATAAGGAGGAGCGCCGTGTTGGCATATCAAGGACTGGGTGCAAAGCTTTCATGTCTGTCTCATATAGGCCTGATCTCAATGATTGGTTTGTATCGAATTTTGAACCTGATCACAATCACAATCTTGTTTCTCCATCTAAACGCAGATACCTCAGACCAAATAGACGTTTTTCAAAAGCCACTAAAATGCTTGTGAAGTTAATGAATGATGTAAACATACCTATATCCAAGCAGTCAGCTTTCATAAACATGTCCAGTGGTCAAGTTGGTAGCATTGTTCGAGATATTTATAACTTGAACAGAAAGGAGAAGAAACAACGTATTGGGATGGATGTGCACCTTCTAATTGAACATTTTGAAAGTTGTAAGGCCAATACCCCTGAATTTTACTATGCTTACACAACCGATGATGATAACAGGCTTACTCAGTGTATATGGATTGATAGTGCCTCCATTGAGGATTACAAATTATTCGGAGATACAATATCGTTTGACACAACATATAGGACCAATGAATACAACCTGGTATTTGGATCTTTTTGTGGTGTTAACCATCACGGTTACACAATCTTCTTTAGGAATTCGTTCATGAGCATGGAGACAACCGAGTCATTCTCGTGGTTATTTGAGAGATTTCTAGAAGTAATGAGCAAACATCCAGTATCTATAATCACAGATGAAGATCCGACAATCTGTGCAGTTGTTAGGATATGCTTCCCACATACTGTTCATAAATTCTGCACTTGGCATATAATGGCCAAGCTTAGAAGTAAGCTTGGAAAGATTAAAGATATAAATGAAATTCTATCTGCGTTTTCCATAGTTGTATGGAAAAGTATAACTATAAGGGAATTTGAGCAGGGTTGGTGCAAGATAATTGATCAGTATGATCTATCATCTAATGTCTGGTTGAACGAGAAGTATAGTATAAGATTTAAATGGATTAGTTTATATCTTAAGGATTATTTTTGGGCTGGTCAGCGTAGTACACAGAGGAGTGAAAGTATGAATGCATTTTTGCAACATCACATCACTAAACAGAACTCCTTGCTAGAATTTGTCTGTAGATTTCAAAGTGCAATTCAACGACGCATGGTAAGAGAGAATGACATGGATAACATGGGCTATGTTTACACTCCAAAATCAAACTTCAAATGGAAGATGGAGGTACATATGGTTCGTATATACACCAAGTTGATATTTTATAAATTTCGATATAAATTGAACGAAGTGAAGGAACTTAATGTTCGAACTCATCTGAACTCCCTGGATTACTGTCAGTATTTTGTGTCATATATTGGGAAGTCTGATGAAGAATTATGCGTTTCATCGTCAACGGAAAGCGACTTTCTTGTTTGTGAATGCAAGAATATGCAATTCTTTGGATATCCATGTAGGCACATACTTGCAGTATTGAAGATACCGAACATGGAGCGTTTGAATGAAGAATATATACTGAAAAGGTGGACAAGAACCATTAAAAAATCAGGAAATTATCCTATTTATGTGACAATTGCACACCAAGAAAGGTCGTCTCAGCTAAATCAATTGTGTTCTCATATTATTTCAGCTTCTGTTGAACATGATGAGGATATATTCTTATTTGCCAAAGAAAGATTAAGTGATTTATATAGCAACATTGATCGCATGATAAGTAAAAAACCTTCGTCGAGTTCTACAACAGTGAACAATACAAATGTTCCAGATATGATTACGGAACCAGCTGTTAAAGAACCTAATGTTGCTAGAACGGAAGGAAGTGGTCGCGGTGGTAGACCTAAGGGCGTTGGCAATCGGATTAGATCGGAATCTGAAATGAGAAGAAACAGATGCCGACAATGCAAATCTTGCCTCAAATACAATGTTGGACACGATTCTAGGAATTGTCCTAATAACAAATCTGCGAATCATGGTAAATATTTATCATTCGTTGTTTATTGATATGTTTTTTTTCCACTAATCTTTTTGTTTTATTGTGCAGTTGAAAATGAACGAAATTAAAGTGATTTGCTCAGATTTTAATAAAGTAAGATTATATTTTTTGATATTTTGTTGCGACATTTTATACATCTCATTTAAACTATATTAATATTGCTTATTATTTTCCTTTTTATTCTGTTTGTGTCTGCAGGTTTGCAATCTTCTGAAAGATTCATGGCTGCAAATGACCTTTGAAGTTTGGATGCTTATTAGACTTAGATTATCTATTTTTATGTATGTTTGATGATTACTGTTCTTTGATCATTTTTTTGTAGAATTCAAACAATGTGATATTTATGTTCTATCAGATCAGATGTATCCCTTGGTATTATCATAACATTGAGTATTTCAGATATTTGATTATAAAGTTGACACATTTCAGTAAGCCAGTTGATTATAAAGTTGATTATAAATTAATAATGAAGATTAACAAACAATTAGTAATCAGCGTGCACCCATCATCGTAATGTTAATCTTTAATATAGGAAGTTTTTCTATTATTGGAAAACTCTAATCTTACAAGGAAGTTGAAGGGGTGAAGAAGGTGCGGAGAGGTCTGGCGGAGATGATGGTCGGTTCGGATGGTCGAAATGTTACGCGAAGTGGACGGAATCAGGGATATACGTCGGAGCTATGATTTGGGCGAAATCAAAAATTACGCTAAATGGAAGGTCGAATCGGCTACCTGGTGGCTGCAGTAGACTATGCTGGAGCTGATCTTGCTCCTGGTCGTAGCTTCGAAGGGCGTCAAGGCCTGAAGCTCGATGCTCGACGCCGGTGGCGGAGCAGTGGCGGCGAAGTTCGCCGGATCGATGGTAGGGACACCCTCACCTCACTGCAACAGGGTCAACCGCGAGCTGTCACCTCGGGCTTTGCTCTGGAGGTCACGGGAACAAGGATGGCGATCCAAAGATGGGGCGCGGAGGCGGCGGAGGTGCGAATATATAAGGTGACAGCGTCGATTAGGGTTGAGGGCTGACGGCTAAGGAAGGCGTTGATTTGATGGCGAAGGATCCGGCGAGGGAGAGGGATGAACGGCGAAGAATCCGGGCATGGGATATGCGTGGGAGACAGCCTGGAGACGCGTGGGAAATTCGGCGAAGGTGGGGCGGCGCGCGGCTTCCAGAATAGGAAGGAGTCCGCGAGGGAGTTGACCGGGGTCAACAGTCCCCCGTGGACCAATCAGGAGCGGCCACGTGTGCCCGATCTTTGTTTATTTATTTTAGGGTAGAAATAGGCCGAATTAAAGAAAACTCAAAACATGAAATATTTTTCTTTTATTTTTTTCTATTTTTTGGTGATTTTTAATTAATTTTTGGAAATAAAAATAGGGTAGCTATGTATATAGGTATATGTACACTATATGGAGTTTTTATTTTTGATTTTTTATTTGCTATTTTTATGTGTTTTTATGCTCATTTTGTATTTTATTTATTTACAAGATAAAATGAGGAATAAAAGAATATTTTTATTTTATTTTTATCACTTATATACAAGGGTGAAATAAATAAATGTATACATATATACATGGTGTTTATACAATGTATTTTTGTATTTTCAATTTTGTAATTTTTATTTGATTTTTGTTTTGTTTCTTGTTATTTTATATATTTACAATATGTAACATAGAATATTTACAAAAAGTTTAGAAAATAATTGAATTTATTTATAGGGTGAAATAAATACAATGGTGTGTACATGGTGAAGGAAGGGTATTTTTGATCTTTTTGCTTTTCATCTTTTTATTTTGTTTTTAATAGTTTCTATAAAATATATACAAATATTTACAACATATTTTTTTGGGTGAGGAAAATATATAGTTTTATTTATTTACAAATATATACATATGTGAGCCCCTATCTCCCTCTACTTTGGCTTTTATGCGGTCAGGCCCATGCTGAGCCCTCCCTTGGGTTAAGTTGCTCAATATTTATTCTAAATATTTCCCTCTTTTTCTTTTTGCTCTTTATTCTTTTATTTTGTGCACAAAAACATGCTAATTATAGGTTTTTACACAATGCATGCTTTTGGTATTTATTTGTATTTACACATATCTACATGTATTTGCAAAGGTTTTTGTAGCTAAAATAGAAGAATAAAGAGTGATGAATGGGTATTCATCAGAAGTCTTTTAGATATCGAGCATTGCAATGTATCTCATATGTTTTACAAATATGTTCAGTATTTTACATACGGTGTTATTATTTTACAAATTGTTTTCATAATTTACCTAAAGTGTTAATATTTTACATCTATTTTCTTGACAGAAAGATTTAATTATCTGAAAGTTTCTTTGATGAAAGGTTGCAATTTTCTGAAAGTTTCATTATTTTACGACTAAATTATTGGCTGAAAGTTTGCAATTGTTACCATAATTGTTTCCATAATAACGAATTGCAATACTTTACGTAAATTTTAATGATTTTAGAAATATGTATATGATATGAAGAATAACAAACAATTAGCAATCATCGTGCACCCCTCATTGTGATGTTAATCTTTAAAGTAGAAGAAGTTTTTCTATCTTTGGAAAACTCTAATCTTACAAGGAAGTCGTTTAGATATCGAGCATTGCAATATATCTCATATGTTTTACAAATATGTTCAATATTTTACATACCACGTTATTATTTTACAAAGCGTTATCATATTTTACAAAAAGTGACATTATTTTACAACTATTTTCTTGACTGAAAGATTGAATTATCTGAAGGTTTCTTTTATGAAAGGTTGTAACTTTCTGAAAGTTTCATTATTATACGACTAGATTATTGGCTGAAAGTGTGCAATTGTTAACATAATTGTTTTCATAATAACGAATTGCAATACTTTACGTAAATTTTAATGATTTTAGAAATATGTAGATGATATGAAGAATAACAAACAATTAGCAATCATCGTGCACCCCTCATTATGATGTTAATCTTTAAAGTAGAAGAAGTTTTTCTATCATTGGAAAACTCTAATCTTACAAGGAAGTCGTTTAGATATCGAGCATTGCAATATATCTCATATGTTTTACAAATATGTTCAATATTTTACATACCACGTTATTATTTTACAAAGCGTTATCATATTTTACAAAAAGTGACATTATTTTACAACTATTTTCTTGACTGAAAGATTGAATTATCTGAAGGTTTCTTTGATGAAAGGTTGCAACTATCTGAAAGTTTCATTATTTTACGACTAGATTATTGGCTGAAAGTGTGCAATTGTTTACATAATTGTTTCCATAATAACGAATTGCAATACTTTACGTAAATTTTAATGATTTTAGAAATATGTAGATGATATGAAGAATAACAAACAATTAGCAATCACCGTGCACCCCTCATTGTGATGTTAATCTTTAAAGTAGAAGAAGTTTTTCTATCATTGGAAAACTCTAATCTTACAAGGAAGTCGCTTAGATATCGAGCATTGCAATATATCTCATATGTTTTACAAATATGTTCAATATTTTACATACCACGTTATTATTTTACAAATCGTTATCATAATTTACAAAAAGTGACATTATTTTACAACTATTTTCTTGACTGGAAGATTGAATTATCTGAAGGTTTCTTTAATGAAAGGTTGCAACTTTCTGAAAGTTTCATTATTTTACGACTAGATTATTGGCTGAAAGTGTGCAATTGCAATATATCTCATAATTGTTTCCATAATAATGAATTGCAATACTTTACATTAATTAAAGTATTTGCAACATTATTTGTATCATAATTGTTTAGCTATGCGCAAATACAAGTCGAATCACTATGAGTAATAACAATCTGTTACTGATGTGTATCTTTAAAGTAGAATAAGATTTTCGAGCATTCGAAAACTTTAACACAAACAGAATGTTGTGTAGTTATAAACCATTATAATATATCTTAGACTTTTTACGAATAGATTCAATATTTTATATATAAGAACAATAGTTTACGTATTTGTAATATAGTTTACAAACATTTTCAATATAATACAGTTAGCTACATTACTCCTGACAATACTTTGATACTATTTGCAAATACAAGTCTATATCAGCATGATTAATAACAGTAACAAACAAATAGTAATCATTGCGATGTCAATTGGAATCTATAACATAACCACAATAAATATAATGACTACAACATGTAACATATAGTCAATGCAAACATAGATTACTCGTCAGATTTAAATGAAATGTTTGGTTCTAAAGAAGTTATAAAGTAGAAACTGTGGAAACCTACACAATTTAAGACAATTAAAGAGTACATAGTTCTGACTTAAAATAAAAAATTCTAAGATATGTATTTAATATGTCATCTAGCTTTATCATTGTGTCGCTGAGTTCTCTATGTGACCACACGTTAACAACAACGAAGCTATTTCAGATCTGAATCTGTCAATATCATCGTAGGTGAAGTCCAGCGCCCTTCCTTCACATAGGTACTCCATCATCTTCATCACGTAAATCCCACAATCCAGACTCTGTGAAGGTTGATGCGGGCAATCTTGCACGTAAATGATCTCCCAACCTGCAAGGCAATCATCTGGTATGCTGTCCATGAAGTACTCAGAAATCCATCCATGCTGACATGTAATTAAAAAAGAATATTATTAACAGTCAATCAAGAATTTTAATAAAATGTAAACTTTAATTATCTCATACCCATTTCAATACATCCTTCTTATGGAATTTTGTTCCTTTCATAGAATTGTATGAAAGGAACTTTCTTGCTTTAAAATCGGTAACAAGAAGGTGCTAATGGTTTCTTCTGTGGATAACAGTGAAGATTTTCTCCAACTCTGGCATGAATAATCCTTCTTTGTATAGCTCTTCAAGCTTATCAAATTCACTTTCCGTAGCATTAACCACCAGGTTCATAAAATATTGCTGCAAAAATACAAGTAATAATACTAAATTATGATGATTAAAGATATTTGAGATTAATTACATCAATAATCATAATCTCACCATTTGAAATATTGGTGTGAATACAAATGGGACATGAACATTAGTTGTGCTGTATTTATGGTGCAGCACATCCATAAACATGTCGATTATCTACAATATCAAAAACAATTTAGTCATAAACAAATATAAATTGGTAGATATTATAAACATACGTACCGTATCCTCAATCATTCTTTCGTACAAGAAGTTATGAATATCTCTTCCTTTACAACTCCGATTTCCCGGAGTGAAGTATGTGGCGTTTAATCTGATGAATTTTATTTAATTAATATTATATATCTAAAGTTAAAGATTTTTACATATAAAAGATGAAATCTGTGGTAAAATACTTACTTGTCGGTAGGATCGCGAAGAAATTCTTGGATCGTTTTATTTGTCTGTTCTGACACTTTTTCGTAACCAATGAAATCGGTTACTAGATCGCAGAGATACTGATTCTTATTCAATCAATTATAGACAAGGTTAGAAACAGTTGATATCATAATTATATAGAATATACATAGTTGTGTATTCAATGATATAAAATGATTTGTTTTATTTTTTATGGCTTACCTCACTGGATGTGTCATACTCTTGTTTTCCAATTTCTTCTTTCCCTTGCTTCTCTGCTTCTTGTACAAATTTTTTTGCTTCTCTTCTTTGTTTCAATCTTTTTATTATTGAGCTCTGTTGCACAGTGATTTTTTCCCTCTTTCTTCTTTTTGTAATAGGCTGTGTGTTCTCATTTTCTGATTTTGAATGGTCACCAATATTCAGATCGAAAGAAGGCATGCCACTCTTGAGAGGTGAATCTTTTTTTGTTGTATCTTGAGATTGATACAGTGGATCTTCATCACAGATTTCAGAAATTAAATTCTGAAGTTTTTCTCCGATATCTGAGTCACTAGGTTCCAAATCTCCTGCATTGACATCAGATACATTTCGTGTTGTTGCATCCATGTCTTGGTCATTGTCATCAATGTCACCTTCATCTTTATTTCCAGATATATTCTCCAAAGTTTCTTCTGAATCTAATGCTTTATGACCAAGATCATTCATATCATGATCAGGAACCATTTTTATTTTTTCCTTCAGCTCCGTAATCACAGTTGTCAACCTAATATTCTCCTTCTTCAATTCTGAATTTATTCTGATATGTTCTTCAACTTTTGTCCTATATGTTTCACTTGTTCCTTTGATTTTCTCTTTCAGCTTCTCTATCTCAATGGAAAATGCATCACACATACATGTTTTTTGTTTCTTTTTTTTACAATGTCTGCACTGGAAATCCAAGCATCTTTTTTTTTGGTCAGTCATTTCTTCTAGCTGTTGCTTTCCTTTCTTTTTTAAAGCATCCTCTGGTACTGGGATTGGGTGTATGACCAAAATTTCTGGTCTTCTAACCGCAAAACCATCCATTGTAAACTTCTCAAAAGGAAAGACATACTCGTCTGCTCCTATCTTTACAATTTCATTTTTTTGAAGTTGTAAAGCAGGCAATATCTATATAAACAAGATAATTTATTATTGGAAAAAAAAATCAAATTACGAGTCATTCAGTATTTTATTAATCATCTCAAAAAGGATTACTTGATCACAACTTATTGAAACCAATGCTCTTGAAACTCCTTTGATTGGTCCAGCCCACTTCCTTATTCGTGGCCTAAGATCTCTGCTGACCACAAGCTCCTTGCAGCAGTACTCCATCATCCATACCTGATACATTGGTGTTATTAATATTTATTTTTTTATTATTTAATAAAATATATTTTCAAAGTACTCACATATAAGCAGGCAACACATCCTGTAAGGTAACCAAGTGTTACCCTTGATGAACCTGCTCTTCTCTTCTGAACTCTACTCACAACATCATCCATGTTGAATAGTATCATCCTTCCTACAGCCCCAGACCAGTTAAAGTATCTTGTATCTTCAAGTGATTCTACATAGTGTAACAAATCTTTCGGAAAAGAATAAGAACTGTATGGGAAAAGGAATGTGGCAAACATCAAAAGTATCAAGCATGTAACATAAATAGAGACAGAGTTGTCATCATCTCTATTGTAGTAGTTCTCGAGTATGTTGTTCAACTTCCTTCTATTGAAAATCATTCCTTCTGCAAACATTTTGTGAGATATAAAAGATTTCCATTGAAGGTGTCTTCCTCTCACTGTTATTGAAAATCCGGAGCTTGGCAGGCCCAAAATTGCTCCAACTTCTTCATCACTAAAACTCACTACCTTATTCCCAAATCTGAAATTTCTGCCTCCTTGGTATTGCTCAACCAACCATTGAAGATTTTTTCTTTGTATTTCAACATGGCTAATGTTAATTATTTTCCCAAAAGCCGTCTTAGACTGTAGTTCTTGTTGTTTGAGCGTGGGTCTATGGTTATCAATGAACTGAACAAAATGTTCAATGTAGCACCTGTGTTGTACATAACCTTTGCCTAAATAAGAGAAAAAAATATATTGTGTTTGAAATAATCAGTGATTTTGTTCATACAAATAAAAAACCCAATTTATATTTAAGTAAAAATAAGTATTCATACTTTCAAAATCATCATTAAGCTTCAGAGCATCCTTATCAACATCGAATTCCTTTGTTTTGATAACTTGTAGTTGTGGTCCTTCTGTTTATACCAGTTACCAGAGATATAATTTGTCTAAAATTGTTAAAATAGTCATATAAAATTAAAAATATACTTACTTTTGATTTGTTGCTTCGGCCAATGGATCTGGAGTTCCATCTTTGCACCCCCACTGTACTGATCTGAGTCTTCATCCCGTTCCCTCGTTGGTTCAATCAGGTTGGATTGCATCTCCTCCATCGTCGCCTGATGTCCCTCTTTTCTCCTTAGATAGTGATTTCTCGAGTGGAAACTCTCTCCTGAATCGAATCGCTAGAAGATCGCCCGCCTTGCCGTCGTCGCCCTTATGCGGTAAGTTCTTTTTGATTAATTTCAAATTAGGTTTTCTTGTAACTTTATTTTATGAATATACTTCATATGTTACTTTCCTTAAATTCGATTTAATTTACTCATATAACTCTTTATTTGAATTATTGGTAATTTTGTATTTTTTGAAATTAAACGGGAGCTCGTTTTCGGTTTTGACTAAAAATAGAAAGAATTTGAATTTTTAAATTACAAATTGATTTAACTTAATCAATGAGTAATCATTAATTTGGTAATTAATTAATTATCGAAAACTTCATTTCCCCTTTTTCCTTTGCTCTTCAACCATTGTTAGCGATCTTTTGCTTTTGAAAATCATTTCTGCTTTATCTTCTCTACGTCTAAACAGGTCAGTATTTTATCTTCATCAACTCACTATGTTTGTTCTTCTTCTTTTTTTCCTTTGTTCAAAATTCCAGTATATGTTTTCATCAATCTTTATGCACAATTTTAATGTAAAAGATTCATTTTTGCGTTTAGCTTTTGATTATTTGAATCAGACATGTGTTTCTCGCAAGAAATTATTCATATCATCTGCAATCTCATTCTCTAGCGAAATTTTCCTGTTGTATATAAAATCACTAATTTAATTTTTCAAATCCGTAATTCAGGAATTCATACATTGTTTATTTATCACTGCTTATGTTCTCTATTGAAAGCATTAAAAATTTCAAAGATAAAATTTTTAATATGTTATATAATTCAAATATCACCATGAGAGCATCATTGTCAGCATTTACCATGTATATCTTCCCATTTTATTTGTAGAATCGGGAATATCAAACCAAGAGAAATTTCAAATTGTAGAATAGAAGATGAAGATGTAAAATATAACATGGTTTTGTAAAATATAGACTAATAATGTAAAATAGATGCAACATTGTCAATTACTTAATGCAAAATATAAGAAAACTCAGTAAAATACACTCAATTCTTGTAAAATAAATTTTACATTTGTAATATATTAACATACAATTGTAATTATATGTGATATCAACATTTTGAGAAAATAAATATACATTCGTATACGTTACGTACATATATTAATTGAGATATACATTAACATAATAGAGTAGCCTTTTGTAAAATATACAATTTATACGTAAAATATGATAAGTGTTGGTAAGCTTGTTTAAAAGTTTGTAAAAAATATTCTACAGTTATCATAATGTCATTGTAAAATATTTTCTAAATTTGTAGTTGTCGTTTGTATCGTGTAAATTATAGATATATAACGTAATTCAATGTTTCATTTCCTTATGTCTAAATTTCTCATTTTGTATATGCGTATAGGAGAGTTTGCAATGTATTTATCAATTTCGTATTTTATTACGTAACCGAATGTATTTTTTTTTACTTAATATGTGTAAAATTCATTTGAATAAACGCAATATGTCAACGTCTTTTAGGATTTTTTCCGTATAAGCGGTAGATTTAATGTTGTAAAATATGACATAAAGATGTAAAATAGCACAATATTTTGTATTATCATAACAGATTATCTCAAAATAAGTTGCTTTTAATCAACCAAGATTTTGCCGAAATGTCGTGTTCTAAAAAATGCTTATTTGCTAAATATAGAATGATTAGTGACGTGTAATATTTTATTTAGCATTAATTTAACCATCCCTCATTATAGGAATGTTAGTTGTCACGAAAACCACATAGTGGTTTCAATCTCCTTCGTACACTCTTCATCCCACGGCCTAAGATGAAACCTTTCCTTAATCAAGGAAAGGTGCCACCTCAATTCAAGTGCACCATATATATATATATATATATATATATATATATATATATATATATATATATGGACCCCTTCAGATGAGGTGGGGTCTCACCCAAATAGTGGTGAGACCTCACCCAAATAGTGGTGAGCCATCAATAACGTGTGTTGGATTGAAAGGATGTGGATGAGATTAAAACCACCAAAATTTTGGGGTGGTTTTGAGTTATTTCACTTCCTAAAATGTAGGATTGGACCATGCGAGTTAATAAGGATGAGTGATAATGCATGTTTCCTACAATTTAGGAATGCATATGAAATAATTTTGTTAATTTTTCATCTGTATTTGTTGGTAAATTACCAAAAATTGAATGATTGCTGTTTAAAAAAAAGGGGGATATGATGCGAGCCAAGTAGGAGCATAGTTATATATGTGTTGTATTTAAACACATATTTAAGGTTGGATTCTTAGGTATGAAATATATAGGACATTTTCTTATTGTTAGCTATCATGAATGATACTCAAGTACAATAGACGATGTCGCATATAGTAAGGTTTAAAAAATCAGGTCCGATATTGAACCGGTTTCATATTTATTTTGGTTCGATCGGTTGAATCACCTGTCCAAACAGGTCAAATCGATGATGAATTTAGATTTCATTGGTTTTCATATAAATTGAAAAAAAATTCGGACCGATCATTTTATAAAGGTTAGACCGGTTGGACTGGTGCTATGAATCATACAATTTTTATTTTACATTATACATCTCTCTCTCCCCCGCCTGAGGATGCTCTCCCCCGCCCGCCTGAGGATGCTCTCCCCCGCCCGCCTGAGGATGCTCTCCCCCGCCTGAGGATAGCTCTCCCCTACGCTCAGGTAAACCCCCCCCCCCTCCCCCCCCACCCCCTCCTCTTCTCTCCTCCATCGCCTTTCTCCTTCTTCTTCCCCCATCACTCTCTCCCCCCCATCACTCTTCCCCCCATCACTCTTCCCCCCATCACTCTTTCCCCCCACTTCTTTACCCTACGTTTCCGGTGACAAATCTCTCCTTCTTCACGGCTTCCCATTCGCAAAACTATGGGATGCCGGGGCTTTAAGAAAAGAAAGGCAGCTCGTGCTAAAGGCAACTCGGGTATCAAACCTCGGGAAGCGCTGGATCAAATCCTCGTTCCGTCAAAACCTCTAAAAACCCAGAGAAAAAGGGATGACTATCTGCTAAAAGATCAAACTCGACAAATAGAGGAAATGGCCCGGAGGGGAAAAAGAGCAAAGCGGATATCAACTCCTAACAAAACTGAATCTCCCTATCCAAAAAACAAACGTCAGGGCCATGGTGAGCTTGGGGATAAAGAGCTACATTACATCTGCAAACCCCCCCTACCAAGATGTCTCTGATGAATCCCGTATTCATCATGCTAAAATTGGTCATTTAGGCTCTGTCCCCCATCATCCACTTGCAATTAATCATTAATAGAGCATTATTAGCATTCATACATGTGTAGATAATATCTGCATAAATTGCATTAAAAATCCCTTGTGTAAATTGGCCCAAAAAGCCGCTAACTTCTCATATTTTTAGTTAATTCATCCTAACTCCGATTGACCCCAAACCACTTCCATTGTGTAGATATTACTAACCTTATTAAATAAAAAATATAAAAAAATTACTAACCCCAATAAGTGTCAAATAACCGCAAAGTCAAATTTCACATCTGACGGACTAAAATGAGCATATCTCCCTCATACAGTGTCCGATTTTGGTCTACTCACTTTTAAAGTACTCCATTTTTCAATACCTTCAAAACAAGACCAATTTCATAAAATTCGGAGCTCATATGTGAAAGTTGGGTTTTGGGCCTCTTTTGCGCATTTTAACTTCTTGCTAATTTTGATCTGAGATTTTATGTACTTAATTAACTCTTTTAATTTTGTTTCTTTTTCATTTATGTTCTTTGATGAAAGTTTTATTAAGCGACATGAAAATCCAAATCCAGATCAAAACTGAAATCAAGGAAACTGACCAAGTCCGAGTGTCCGTTGTCGGTCTGTACAAAAGTTGTCCGTTTCTTACTTTTATTTTATTTTCCTAAGTTCTTATCCTTTAAAAATCCAAAAAAATTAGATTAATGTGTAAATAATTTTCTTCTTATTTATCATATTTTTTCTAGATTTTTATCCTCTCTAAAACCACCAAAAAAAATACAAAATCTCAAAAATACGGTTTTTCGTACACATGGAAAGCCACCATAAATACCACTTCTCACAGGTGACCTCTTTTGCTCCTGGGCCCTTCATAAAAGTTGTAGATCTCGTCGAGACGAACAACTTTCGTGAAGAAAACTTTTCGATCCGAGGTCATCTTCTATCTCTTTTTTCCCTTTAAAATTCTGAAATTATTTTGGTGCCACGTGGCAGCTCCAGGGCGTGCCACGTGGCACCCCGCCTCACTCTCTCTCTCCCAGGCCACCCCGGGTCATGTGCCCAGCACGTGACCCCATCTTCTTCCCAAATCAGCCGTTTCTCCCTCAAACGCCCGCCCCACCCACCTCCGCCGTTACCCATCCTCCCTCGTAACCGCCGCCTCCTCCTCTCCGCTGGCCGTTACGAGGGCGGCCTATAAAGCCCTCTCCGCCACGACCGCCATCGCCATCCACCATCTCCCTGAAGAGCCGGTGACAGCGGCAACATTGGTGCGATCCACGGGGCTGGTCCCTGTGCAGCCGCTCCTTCGTGAGCAGCATAGCTTCGAGGAGCTCCGCCGTCCTCTGAAGAAATCACCGGAGTTGGCAAATCGACTCCTTCCCAGGCGTAAACTCCATTTTTTTTACATTTCTGTTATCTTCTCAGGTACACGCCACCGCCGCCTCCACGTGCGCGGCCCCCGCCACCGACCTCGCCATCCACGGCCGCGTCGCCCTCCGGCCACTCCGCAGGCGGCGGCGCTGCCCCAGGCGTTTCCCCCAACGTTGCAGCCCTCGCCGGAAGAGCCTCGGCCAGGATCTCGCCACCTCCGCCTCGCGGCTCGGCCTTCTACGCCTTGACCGGTCGTGTGTCGACCGGCCAAGGGCCTGCCACCACGGCTCAGAGCTTCCGTCTCCGCCTCTCACCTTCGCGCCCTCCACCTCGCCCGCCGCGCCAGCGCGGAGGCACCGCTCCCCGCGCCGCCCCGATCGGTTCACGACGACGCCCAGGCGCCGTCGGATCAGGGTCTCAACCCCTTGATCCAACGGCCCAGGGGCTGCCACGCGCCCCCTTCCCCGAGTTATCGCCCCCTAGGCTCGGGAGCCCCGAGCCTTAGGTTCGGCCCCCGAGCCTCTGCCTTGGAGCCCGAACCTCAGGCTCGGCCACCCGAGCCTGTGCCTCCGACCCGAGCCTCTGGGCGCACGTGCACGGCACGTGCGCTAGTGGAAAAATTGCAAGAAAGCCCCTGGAATTTTCTAATATTGCATAAATAACCCCGCCAGGGGTAAATTGCAGCGGATCCCCTCCGACTTTTATAAATTGCAGATAAGTCCTCCCAGGGACTATTTTGAAGGATAACTTTATTTTAATTACATTTTAGTCCCTGAACTTTCATTTTAGCATATCTTCTCTATCTGGACTCCGATTTTAGCGTATAATATATCGTTTTGAAGCTCTTTTCATGCTCTACCATTTAGCATAGTTTGTGAACAGATCTGAGGTGGTATACTGTCTATTATTCTTCAATGATCTAATTTGACATGCATGCTCAATTTTGACGTACATGCGCCACATATTGCTTGAGAAGCTATTGATAAATCTTTTGTAGGAGTTCGGATAAGGATTTTACTTTGATTAAATCATTGAAATTACTGTTGTCACAGGAGATTAATTTACATTTATTCCTCTGAGATTTTTGCTGATTATTTGAGGAACTGAATCGAAGATATTTGGAGGCCGGATACTCTGCTTCAATATTCTGAACACTAGTTGATTATTAACCTGAAGCAATGAGTTATGATCAATCCATTTTGATTTGTGGTTAATTTTGCTGAGAGAAAGATCATATTATTTGAGGAGTTAATTTGTTTAAAAATCACAAATCCTGGGCATAGTTCTCTCAATTTATTTTCCTTGCATCATTCGCATCTTCATCACTGCATTGTATATTTTCTCAACACAGAAATTAACCGAGCATTAATCAATTATTAAATTTGATTTAAGACCGCGCAACTAAAAATCACCGTTCCCTGAGTTCGACCTTGGTAAACTTGCCAAGTAAAAATAGTCCACAACATTCAAAGCTTGTGGTTTTTGCTGAACCAAATTTGCCTCCTATACTACGCCAATTCCGATAATTAAAGAGGCAAATTTGACGTTCATCAAATGGCGCCGTTTCCGGGGAACGACGAATTTTTAGGGTTTTGAATCATTTTTTTAATTAATTTTTGTGAAGTTAGTTTTTGTGACATTTTTTTTGTCTCTCTTTTGCATTTTTATTTTATTTTTTTATTTTTATTTTTATTTTTTTCCCTTTTGTCTTCTTCTGATACTAACCGCAATCTCTCTCTTTGCAGAATACTGGAGCGGAATTTACAGATATAAATCAAGGATCTGCGAAGAAGATGAATTTGTATTTTTGTGAGGGAGAGTAGCATAGATTTAATTTTCCGCAATTTTCACAGGGTCCCTCTCTCCTTGTACCCTGTCAAATTGTAATATTCAGGACTGGACTCTCTGTGGCTTGACGTAGAATTTAGGAGCACCTACGCTAGATTAGAATTATTTGATTGTGCTCGTAATTTTTAGGCCACACTTTTCACTAATTAAACGCACTGTAGATCGTTCAACATTAGCCAAAAATTTCAATCAATTCTTCCCGCTAATAGAACTATCTGTCTAGGGCGTTTTTCATCTGTGCATATCATTTAGTGTAATTTTTAATTCCTTGTACTGCATCCCGCATGAAGAACGCGAGGATTCACTGTAAGTCCTTCTCTTAAGCATGCATCATTGATTTACGCTTGCATTGGCTTTTTCGATTCTCCCTTCTCAAGTTTTACAACTTAGGAATTAACGGAATTGGGACTGCTCGTTATGCGTGAATTTCTGTGCTCACCTAAACTACAGTGATAACCTTAATCTAAAATTGGGACTGCTAATCAAGGTGACTGCAAATAAACTGACCTAAAATTAACTCTTGTTTGGTGGAGAGAAACCCACTCATTGTTTGTATAAGGACAAGATCGCACACCTTAGGGTAGAGCCAAAAACCGAAATACTTCATTCAGACTACTGATTTTAAAAACAATTAGCTACTTTTCAGTGAGGGTCTCGGGTAGCCGTTTACGGTCCGACTTCCCTTAGCAGAGTAGGTGATTTAGAGGACACCGCGGAAGGCACCGTCCTCAAGTAACACGGGTAGCCGTTTAAACGGTCCGTACTTACACCTATACTGGCTGAAAGTAGGTGCAACTAGTTGTATGAACTCGGGACAGTCTTTGTGAAATATTTCGGCACCTAACAGCTCCGCTTAATCTGCAAGATTGTTTTGTCATTAAATTAAAATTGAAAAGATAAGCGGCCGAACCCTAACGTGCCTTCACCACTGTTGAGTGGGTGAATCAACATGTTTGTTTTGTGTTTGATTTGTGTGCGTCAAAGACCTTGCAATTACAAGCAAATCGTGGTTCGCTGATCAGTCCATCCCTCTTGACAAGATGTCGGCACAGTGGTCTTCTTTCCCGATCTCCACGACCATGTCCCGATATTCTTCTTCCCCTCAGCCATCATTCTCTTCCCGCCCATACATCCCACCCTATGACCTCTCTTCTTCTTGGAATATTCCTCTCTCACATTCTGACAATTTTATGGACACGAGAGAGAGACCAGAATCGATGATGAACAATAGAGTGACCTCTGTTGATAGAAGAACACAATTTCCGGTCACTAGGATCTCACAACCTCTTGAACCATCCTCTACTCAGGATGAATACCCTCTTGAGTATGATCAATTTTCCTTCGACACTCCACGAGAAAACCAAACTCAAGGAAATTCAACTCATGACCAGACCATAATGTTTATGAACAATCAACACTCTACTCAAGGTTACATGCCAGAATCACGACACATGGAGACTGATTATTCAATCACTAGTCATGAGATGTTTGAGGATGAGATTGCTCGGATTAATCGTAGAGCAGACACCTTAACTATGAGAATATATGATCTCATCCAGTCAATGCAAAATTCAGAAGAAGTGAGGCCACCACCATGCGAACCACTGGATCATCACAATCAGACACAGCCACTGACCTCTGACCCCCCGACTGACCATATTACAGAAAATACCAAAAAAATTGAAAAATTTGAAAATTCAAAAAAATTGGACAATTCTGAAATGGAAGCATTTTGCAAGAGTCTGATCTTAGAGCTTCCATTGATCAAAGCCATAGAATATGTGCCCGATCTTAAGAGATTTGTGAAGAGTCGACTGAACCCCAAAAAGAAGGGCAAGAAACGATCCAGGACTGAATATCATGTCATATCTATGGCTAGTTCTTTGGTGATGAATCATAAACTCAAAAGCCGCAAAGTCAAGCGGTTGACTCGGGTCACATGTGAAATTGAGGATTCTATATTCACTCATGTTCGGTTGGACGATGACTCCACATTAAACATCCTCCCGAAGTCCGTCTTTAATCAACTTAAATTCGGACAACTCAAAAAGACTAGGGTGATCGTTCAATTACCTGATCGATCTATCAAAAGACCGCGGGGGATCGTTTCTGTCGTCGTAAATTTCCGAGGTAAAGAACATAAGGTGGACTTTACGGTCCTTGACATTGAGCACCCCGGAAGGATGTCTGAGTCTCCTATTATTTTAGGAAAGCCGTTTTTAGCCTCCGCTAAGGCGATTGTCGATTGCGAGACTCAGGAAATCAAGTTCCCGAACTCGGACCACAATGAACACGACCCCAATGACACATCATGCTCTGAGGAAAATCAACTTGAAACCAACAGTTATGATCAGGAGATAAATAATTCACATTATCAGACATATCCACATGACACACTGATACATACCCTAGGAGAGTCACCTAAGGAACTGACTGTTGGACAAACTTCAGATTCTCACCACCCTATCACTGCTCCTAGGAAAAATCATGATTTTGGAGCTTCTGAAGAATTGGGCCATATTTTTGAAGATCACCACGATTATTTGAGTGGTCCAATCTTTGAGTCGGCAGTAATTCATGAGATACTTGAACCATATAAGGAACCGACTCCAGAAACATCTGATGTCACCAAAACTCATGATCATTCCGAAGTGACATCAACACCCCCAGCCATAAACCACAAGATCCGCAGGAACAATCTCCCTCGACCAAAGCAGTGCATGACCCTTCAAGAATTGGTCGACTTTTATGGAGATTCATCTGATGAGGAACTCACAAATGCCACACCGGTTACTCAAGACAGGGAGATGAAGACTGTCCAACTTCCTCCCAATACTTTCCAAGGAAACAAACCGACCGAGAAAGTCACCTTTGACCTTAGACATCAGGTGATTTCTGACGAGTCCTCGTCCGGTCCTGATGAGGTTCATCAGATAAGTGCAATAGGTACAGCACTGATCCAAGGGCACTTACCTCTGATCGATAAAAGTTGGAGATCCTCTGCAGACGACTACTATTCTCCTGAGGACGACTCCGACGATGGCTGGTCTTCTTCTTCTTCATCGGCCTCCTCTTCATCACACTCCACATCTCCATACTATCTCCCTCCACACTCCCGCAAGAAGGTCCGTCGCAAACCTCCTTGATCTTGTACATCCGCAAATCTACCCGGTTCCCCTTCTGTATTTATCCGATTATATACTTAGGCTGACTTGAACCTAAGTATAGGGGGACCGTTACCATTGTTTATACATCACTTCTCTTCTTTTGTTTTTAATCCCTCTATATTTAGTACGAGCTATGTCAACATTTCACTTTGTGCCATGGGGACATAGCACAAGCTAAGTATAGGGGGGTGTATTTGTATATATTTTATCTACTTTATCCATAGCCCGTACTTTAATCGATTTTATCTAACATCGGGGATGGGTACAAGTAGTGTGTATAATTCCTGTTTTTCAAAAAAAATGCTTTTTCAAAAAAAAAAACAAAACAAAAAAAAAAACAAAAAAAAAGAGAAAAAAAGAAAAGAAAAGAAGAAACACCAAAAAAAATCATCACTCATGGTCTTGCATTTCATCAAGCATTTCATGCATTCCTTGGTCGATATATTCCTGACACGTTCACTATCACTCAAGGCTTGAGGATTTTTGAGGACACTTGATTTCTGAGATCTTGAGATTCTGCGTTAGCCTGCCTTACTCATTAGGGTTTTGAACTTAATAATCCACACTTCCCTAGTCTGAAAGATTTGAGCGCTATATTGCACTCTTCATCTCTAACATTCAAAAAGAATATGATCAGCACAATCACTTTCACAACTGCATGATTGATGAGATGAGTTGAGATATCACTTGAGGAACTAGGAGTAGAGATTTGAGTTTAGACCCGATCTGATGATATTCGAGGATGGGATAAAGTTAATGAAGGCTGCAGAAAACCTGAGTGTCAGCAAAAACCCAGCCAGTATGTGAACAAGTTCATATGCTATCTTTTTGATATTGACCTAAGAGCCAGGGTGTGATGAAACTTAATGAAAATTGTTGATCAGTGTGCGCCAACTTTTGGTAAAAGCAGTGGAGCTAGCCAACAAAAAAAAAGAAATGTCAAAGAAAAGCTCTATCATCCAAAGTCAAATTCTAAATGAGCTTCTACCAATGGCGAGCGCTCCCAAACATTTTCAAAGTGTCCACTTGGACCAAGCGCTAATGAGGACCAAGGAGTCGGGCTGACACCATAAAAGGGCTCTGCATCGTAAGCGATACAAGTCTGGGTGTAGAAGGTATCTTAGATACTCAAAAGAGACACACCCCGGTGTACTCCCAGAAAAACAAGTGCAGACGACTCCAAATTCTCTTGACGGACACATTGATCAACAAAATAAAATATATTTGTGTTGAGTAATAAGGCACTCGAGAGGCACCTTGTTCCAATGAAAGGGAGAGAAAATCAGACACAATCCTATGCCCTCCATCAACTGGCCGTCCATCTACACTTTCAAGTCTGACAAACTAATGAGACGGTTGACTGAAGCAAGAATAGACTTATTCCCTAGGGTTGAGGGTCAGGTTTAGAGGAGAGTCTCTTGAATTGGAACTTTGGGTGATGCCCCAACTCGACTCTCATGAAATGCAGTACACTTAAAATCATATCCTTATATTATAGGTACAAACAGAGAGTCTGAAAATTAGAGAAGTTGGGTTCCTTTTGATTAAAGCTTGGTTGAGCCAGAATTTTAGGATCACTCAAATTAAGGGTCTTCTAAGAATTAAGCCTTGAAAATTCACATGCACAGTCAGGATGTAATCAACTAAGTCATTCATTCATGCTCGGGGACGAGCATGGTCTAAGTATAGGGGTATGATGAATCCCGTATTCATCATGCTAAAATTGGTCATTTAGGCTCTGTCCCCCATCATCCACTTGCAATTAATCATTAATAGAGCATTATTAGCATTCATACATGTGTAGATAATATATGCATAAATTGCATTAAAAATCCCTTGTGTAAATTGGCCCAAAAAGCCGCTAACTTCTCATATTTTTAGTTAATTCATCCTAACTCTGATTGACCCCAAACTACTTCCATTGTGTAGATATTACTAACCTTATTAAATAAAAAATATAAAAAAATTACTAACCCCAATAAGTGTCAAATAACCGCAAAGTCAAATTTCACATCTGACGGACTAAAACGAGCATATCTCCCTCATACAGTGTCCGATTTTGGTCTACTCACTTTTAAAGTACTCCATTTTTCAATACCTTCAAAACAAGACCAATTTCATAAAATTCGGAGCTCATATGTGAAAGTTGGGTTTTGGGCCTCTTTTGCGCATTTTAACTTCTTGCTAATTTTGATCTGAGATTTTATGTACTTAATTAACTCTTTTAATTTTGTTTCTTTTTCATTTATGTTCTTTGATGAAAGTTTTATTAAGCGACGTGAAAATCCAAATCCAGATCAAAACTGAAATCAAGGAAACTGACCAAGTCCGAGTGTCCGTTGTCGGTCTGTACAAAAGTTGTCCGTTTCTTACTTTTATTTTATTTTCCTAAGTTATTATCCTTTAAAAATCCAAAAAAATTAGATTAATGTGTAAATAATTTTCTTCTTATTTATCATATTTTTTCTAGATTTTTATCCTCTCTAAAACCACCAAAAAAAATACAAAATCTCAAAAATACGGTTTTTCGTACACATGGAAAGCCACCATAAATACCACTTCTCACAGGTGACCTCTTTTGCTCCTGGGCCCTTCATGAAAGTTGTAGATCTCGTCGAGACGAACAACTTTCGTGAAGAAAACTTTTCGATTCGAGGTCATCTTCTATCTCTTTTTTCCCTTTAAAATTCTGAAATTTTTTTGGTGCCACGTGGCAGCTCCAGGGCGTGCCACGTGGCACCCCGCCTCACTCTCTCTCTCCCAGGCCACCCCGGGTCACGTGCCCAGCACGTGACCCCATCTTCTTCCCAAATCAGCCGTTTCTCCCTCAAACGCCCGCCCCACCCACCTCCGCCGTTACCCATCCTCCCTCGTAACCGCCGCCTCCTCCTCTCCGCTGGCCGTTACGAGGGCGGCCTATAAAGCCCTCTCCGCCACGACCGCCATCGCCATCCACCATCTCCCTGAAGAGCCGGTGACAACGGCAACATTGGTGCGATCCACGGGGCTGGTCCCTGTGCAGCCGCTCCTTCGTGAGCAGCATAGCTTCGAGGAGCTCCGCCGTCCTCTGAAGCAATCACCGGAGTTGGCAAATCGACTCTTTCCCAGGCGTAACCTCCATTTTTTTTACATTTCTGTTATCTTCTCAGGTACACGCCACCGCCGCCTCCACGTGCGCGGCCCCCGCCACCGACCTCGCCATCCACGGCCGCGTCGCCCTCCGGCCACTCCGCAGGCGGCGGCGCTGCCCCAGGCGTTTCCCCCAACGTTGCAGCCCTCCCCGGAAGAGCCTCGGCCAGGATCTCGCCACCTCCGCCTCGCGGCTCGGCCTTCTACGCCTTGACCGGTCGTGTGTCGACCGGCCAAGGGCCTGCCACCACGGCTCAGAGCTTCCGTCTCCGCCTCTCACCTTCGCGCCCTCCACCTCGCCCGCCGCGCCAGCGCGGAGGCACCGCTCCCCGCGCCGCCCCGATCGGTTCACGACGACGCCCAGGCGCCGTCGGATCAGGGGCTCAACCCCTTGATCCAACGGCCCAGGGGCTGCCACGCGCCCCCTTCCCCGAGTTATCGCCCCCTAGGCTCGGGAGCCCCGAGCCTTAGGTTCGGCCCCCGAGCCTCTGCCTTGGAGCCCGAACCTCAGGCTCGGCCACCCGAGCCTGTGCCTCCGACCCGAGCCTCTGGGCGCACGTGCACGACACGTGCGCTAGTGGAAAAATTGCAAGAAAGCCCCTGGAATTTTCCAATATTGCATAAATAACCCCGCCAGGGGTAAATTGCAGCGGATCCCCTCCGACTTTTATAAATTGCAGATAAGTCCTCCCAGGGACTATTTTGAAGGATAACTTTATTTTAATTACATTTTAGTCCCTGAACTTTCATTTTAGCATATCTTCTCCATCTGGACTCCGATTTTAGCGTATAATATATCGTTTTGAAGCTCTTTTCATGCTCTACCATTTAGCATAGTTTGTGAACAGATCTGAGGTGGTATACTGTCTATTATTCTTCAATGATCTAATTTGACATGCAGGCTCAATTTTTACGTACATGCGCCACATATTGCTTGAGAAGCTATTGATAAATCTTTTGTAGGAGTTCGGATAAGGATTTTACTTTGATTAAATCACTGAAATTACTGTTGTCACAGGAGATTAATTTACATTTATTCCTCTGAGATTTTTGCTGATTATTTGAGGAACTGAATCGAAGATATTTGGAGGCCGGATACTCTGCTTCAATATTCTGAACACTAGTTGATTATTAACCTGAAGCAATGAGTTATGATCAATCCATTTTGATTTGTGGTTAATTTTGCTGAGAGAAAGATCATATTATTTGAGGAGTTAATTTGTTTAAAAATCACAAATCCTGGGCATAGTACTCTCAATTTATTTTCCTTGCATCATTCGCATCTTCATCACTGCATTGTATATTTTCTCAACACAGAAATTAACCGAGCATTAATCAATTATTAAATTTGATTTAAGACCGCGCAACTAAAAATCACCGTTCCCTGAGTTCGACCTTGGTAAACTTGCCAAGTAAAAATAGTCCACAACATTCAAAGCTTGTGGTTTTTGCTGAACCAAATTTGCCTCCTATACTACGCCAATTCCGATAATTAAAGAGGCAAATTTGACGTTCATCAGTCTCCTACTTCCAAACTTCAAGTGGATCTATTAACAGAAACCAGAGGGGAGACACTCCACCACAACGCTCAAAACAAGCTGTTACCTGACTCCTTGTCGATCTCCATTGAAGATGAAAATCATGAAACAACCTTTACTTACAAAATAGTTGATAAAAAGGTTATCTCTTGCTCCCTCAATTCTGGAAGGAAATTCTTAAGCCACTTTGAAAAGTTTGGCTGTCCGAACTTAAAATTCCATAAGGACTTCAAAAACCACACATCAAAAGAGATTCACTGGAGCGTTCCGAGCATGCAAAATCGAAGGGCAACAAAAGGTAAACCAGACTCTTCAGATATCAAGAAGAGGAAACCGGTCTGGATTCTTGATTTCTCGACTTTGTTTGATTCCAAGTACTCGGATGATTTGAAGACTTCCAAAAGAATTTTCCCTTTAACAAGAAGGGGGGAAAAATTGGCAGAAAATGACAGTGAAATGGAAATTGATAACCAAAAAACGATACTTTTTCCTTCCTCCCAGCACCCTAGGGTCGAAAATTTGGGTGTTTTAGGTTGCTAGGGGGTAAAGGAAAGAAATCTTGGAGGTTCCGTGTCGTTTAGCGATGATACCCGCCACTCCTTGAAAAAGATTTGGGTCAGAAAAGTGCATCTCCCCAAGACTTCACCTCCAGAGATCGTATACGATGGAGGGGATACGGACAAAACAGCAGATCGATGGACTCTTGTCAAAAATAAAAAGAAGGATCGTAGAAAGAATACGTCCAAGATCTCAAAATCTTTGGATTGGACAGCTGCAAGGCAGGGCGCAGCGGACGAAATTGCAAGGAAAAATGGTTTGGGACAACGAACCGGGTTCACAATAAATTCAAGAAGGACCCTGGCTAAAGGAAATTTCAAAAAAAATAGCCTTTCAAGGAAAATGTCGATGTGCGTAGGTACGGGACATTGGGTTTGGAGAGAAAAAAGGGATGCGTCTTCGGGGGATAGGGATCGCTCTTCCTCGGTTGAGTACGCTCGCTTGGGGAAAAGCGCCATCACGTCTGCTCAACCCTCGAAATTTCGCTATACCCGATGCTTCCGATGCCTTGAGTTTGGACACGTTATACGTTTTTGTACTAAGAACATCCGGTGCTTCCAATGCAGGGAGACTGGACATAAGGCGGCTTCTTGTCCTTTGGAAAACCCTTCCATCCAAAATAGTCGCTATCTACAAACCTCAAACCAAAAACCTTGCGACGCCTCTATCCCGATGGCTCCGCCGCGGACTCCAAAACGCCCAAGATCCATATCGCCATCTCCAGATGCTAGGAGGATGCTAGATTCCGAAATCCACCTGCCCCAGAACAGGGTTGCTCAACCGGTGCGAGCTCTGCCTCCCCCGCCGGCCCAGGAGGTGGGTCATCGCCATTCAAACCGCCCCTCTAAAGAAAAGGTTGACCTGCAGGGGAAAACGATTCTCCCGTTCTGGAAGTCGGATATCTGTGACGAATCAAAACGCTCGAGGGCCTTCTTTAAAGATTGTCTGATTGTGGAATACTCAGGTATCATCAAGTCCATAACTTTCGCGAAAGAGTTGTTGGCGAAGGAGGTCTCCAAAGCATCTTTCCTAAAGATGTGGAAAATTTCCCAGCATCAACTCATTGCCCAGGTGGATTCCGAAGCGATCTTTGAAACTCTTGCACATTCGTCTCTGCAATGTGCCGATGGGTCTTGGTTATGGTTCTATAAGTGGTCACCCTCTTTCGGGGCTAAGAAGGTGGAGGAAGTTTCGGCATATTGGTTAGGGGCGATTGGTCTCCCGTTTCACCATCGCTATCCCTACGTTCTGAGCAACCTCGTCAAGCAGTTCGGGAAACTTCTCGACTTCGAATGCCCAGATCTCTCAGGGGATTGCGAAGAGGCCTCTGTAGTTAAACTACTGGTCGATATTCCGGACATCAAAAATATTCCAAAGGCAATCGAGGTTTTTACTGTAGACGGAATCTTTGAGGTGGTCTTCTCTCCGCTGAAAGCCACCTCAGGTCTCAAATTTATTCACTATAACACTCCGCTGGTTGACTCCTCTACGCTCAACAATGCTCCTATTGCATTCAAATTCGAGGAAGATGGTTTGGGAAGACCAAACAAATGGAGCAGGCACGGAACGATTTCAAATAGGATTGTGGAACCTCTGGAGGACTCAATGCAACAAGACGATGCGTCAATTTGGGAGAAGGTAAACCTCAATGTCTTCCCCTTCCCCAGCCATAAAGGACCATCCACTGCTAAAATGCTTGTTACTCAAAAGAAACCAGACAGCTCAAACCTTCTCCAAGCTCTGACTTGGCTTCGTTGCATGGGCCAAGAAATCGACCCGGCAATGTGGAACCATGTTAAAAACCTCTCATCCAAGGGGATAGAAGAGGACCAATGTATCCCGAAGCCGCTGAATCTGGTGGTGGACCTAACTCCTAGCGACATTTCAACAAAAACACCTGTTGGAAGTCAGAAGGACAGTAAAGGGAAAGGTATGTCTCTTGATCTCTGTTCGCCCAGAGAACCTGAAAACTCTCCCATTTTATCTCCATTAACTCCGCTGAGAAATTCATCACTATTGGATTTTTTTGATTTCGATTTCTCAAACTCGGGGAAAAGAAGAGTGCTCCTTTCGGAGTTGAGGAAAATCTAATTATTCGTTCCATACATTGACGGCTTGATCCTTGAAGTGTTTTTTTTTTCAGCAAATTTTTACTTATCATTATTATCAATGCTAAACATTCTTTCTTGGAATATTAGAGGCTTGGGGGGAAGTTTGAAAGAAAAAAGATTGCAAAATTTATTACGCCATCACAACCTGGCTCTCATTTGCCTTCAAGAAACCAAAACAAAAAACTCACCATCCTTCGCAAACTCGGGTTTTTGGGAAAACTATTGCTGGCACTCAAACCAAAGGGCAAAAACTACGGGTATTCTCACGGGCTGGGACAAAACTATAATGAAGGTTGATTTAATTAGCGACCATGAATTCTTCTCGATATTTTTCTTTACTCTGGCCCACGGAAACACAAAAGTGTGTATCCTCAATGTTTATGGACCACCGGGCGATCCTTTAAAAAAGGATTTTATTGCATCGCTAAATTCCTTAAGGTTGCAGGATATCCCCACTCTGCTGCTAGGAGACTTCAACCTAATAAGATTAAGACAAGACAGAATCTCCAAGAAACCCATTAAAAAATATGACTCTATGTTCGATGCCTGGATAAACTCATGGGGTCTTTTTGATCTTAAGGAAAATGGTACCGCCTTCACCTGGTCTGGGTCTGCTGACTGCTCCTCTTGGTCCATTCTTGATAGAATTCTTCTGAATCAAACTTACTTGGACTACTTTCCTAACAGCGCGGTCAAAAGACTACCAAAAACATATTCTGATCACAATCCCCTTTTGTTATCAAGTGGATCCTTCAATAAGGGAAACCGCATCTTCAAAATTGAATCCTACTGGATTCAGAGACCTTCCTTTGCCTCTTTGGTGGAAGATTGTTGGTCGAGAGTCATCCCATCGGATAACCCCTTCCATAGGTGGTCTGCTAAAGCCAAAAACCTCAGAGGGTTGCTCAAAGTCTGGAAGAGGGAGATGATTCCAGACATAAACAAGGAAATACAAGCTACGAAAGAGGGAATTTGCAATTTAGAACGCCTGATAGGCAGTGGAGACCCATCAGCTCAACATAATCTAAATGATGCATACAAGAAGCTTCTTGCCCTAAGAACTGACGAACATATGATTTGGTAACAAAGGGCTAAGATCAAATACACCTTGGAGGGAAATGAAAACACGAAATTCCTAAAGACCATTGCGTCAGCAAAATCCTCACGAAATTACATCTTCGCCTTACGCAATAGAGAGGGACTTCTGGTTCAAGACTATGACAAGCTCTGTGGAGTAATTATGGATTTCTACACTAAATTATTTGAGGACCCCAACAGAGGTATGCTTTCTTATAAGATTCCATCCTCACTTACTAGAAGGTTGGAGGACCACTCAATCTTTACAACTCCCTTTACTCTACCCGAAATCGAAAAGACGATTGCGGGTTTCAAAAGAAACAAAGCACCAGGTCCGGATGGACTATCCATTGAGTTTATAAAATCTTGCTGGCCTACTCTAAAAAATGACTTTATGGATCTTGTGAAAGATCTTCATAGGAAAAATTTCTTCGGGAGAAATCTTCGTCATCTGAACAATACTATTGTTTCCTTGATCTTCAAAAAGGGGGACCCTTTTGAAATTGAAAATTTTAGGCCGATCAGCCTGATAAATATGCCTATTCGTATCATCTCCAAAGCCATCACAAACAGATGGGCCCCTTTCCTTGCACAAAACATACCACCTTCTCAATGTGCCTTCCTAAAAAATCGATCTGCATCTGATGCATTTACCATGGCAACCGCGATAATCAATGATTGGGATCGTAGGGGAAAAAAGCGCTTATTCTTAAAATTGATTTTCGAAAGGCATTCGACACCCTGCGTTGGTCTTTCATTATAAATACGCTCAAGGCAGCAAACTATCCTGACATCTTCATAAACTGGATTAAAGCCCTTCTGGAAACCACTGGTATCTCATTTAAAGTGAATGGAAACTCGGCTGGTTTCTTCACACCAGAAAGAGGAGTCCGTCAAGGAGACCCACTATCCCCTTTCCTTTTTATCCATTCCCTCTCGGTTCTTGATGCAATGCTAGCAAAACTTTCTGATCAGGGAAAATGTAGAGGCTTCTTTAGAAAAGGAATGGAAACAATGATCACCAACATTCAATTCGCGGATGATTTACTTATCTTCCTCGAGTTTGACTTAGAGGAGTTAAAAAACGTCATACTTACTCTAAAATTGTTTTGCCATATCTCCGGTCTTGAAATAAATCACGCAAAATCTTCTTTTTTTGGCCTCAACGCCTGTGAGACAGAGCTGGCTGATTGTAAGCAAATTTTGGGATGGAATTTGGGCACCTTTCCATTAGAATACTTGGGTTTCCCACTTCCAAGGAAAAAACTTACCCCATGTGATTGGGCTTCCTTGGTTGGTAAATTTGCTTCCAAACTTCAGGCTTGGAAGGCCAGGGTTCTTTCTCTTCCTGCTAGATTAACCCTAGTAAATTCATCTCTCACTCCGACGATAAATCATATCATGTCCTGCTTCAAAATTCTAGAGGGAGTTATTCGCAAAATCGACAAGATTAGAAGAAAGTTCCTTTGGTCTGGAAACTCCTCAGCAAGAAACATGTCGAAGGTGGCTTGGGAAAAGCTAATTAGACCCATGGTAAATGATGGATGGGGCATCCTAAATTTATCCCTTTTCAATAACGCTCTTCTTACAAAACATGCCATTGATATCATTGATTGTAAAAGACCTTGGGTTTCGAAGTTGATTAGCGCTACTCATTTCAGGGGAGGACCCATCTACTATCTGGAAAAAACAAAACGATCTCACTCCGTTGTTTGGAAGAGCATCATCAAGGGTTCAACTTTGCTTCAGCCAATTTTAAATAAGAGATTGGGTAACGGAGCACATTCATCGTTGTGGAATGACAAGCTGAACGGTTTTGATCCAATCCTCAAAACCCATCGAGCTCTACGGCCTTTTGTTAAAAATAAAGATATATCGGTGGAAAAGGGACTTCAAACATGGCAAGCTCGTTTCAATTGGTTTAAAGGATTGAAGTTAACCCTACCTATCGGATTGTGGTCTAGAGCCCGAGCGATTCAGCACTTTTTAGATCATATTGAGGGTGCTTTACTACTAAATAATAAGGATATAACAATCTACCCGACCTGGACAACGGAAAGAAATACTTCTGTAACCAAAAAATTATATTCTATTTTAGGGGATGGGGGAGCCCGATCAACGGTTGCAATGCTTTTCAAGAAAAAAGCTCTTGACCCTAGAGTCTATTACTTCATCTGGTTGTTGGCTCACAACAAAATTCTCACTCAAGATCTTCTAGGGAGACTGAAAATTCACTCTGCCAACAGATGCTATCTTTGCAAAAATAACCTTGAAAGCTACTTGCACTTGTTTAAGGATTGCCCTTTTTCCAAAAGGATTTTTGAAGCCTGCGCTATTGAATCTACTTTTGATACCTTCAATTCGTTATTACTAGGATGTGGGGAAAAAACTTTCTCCGATGATGATTGGTGGAGATGGCAACTAAACTTCACTGCTTGGTGGCTGATCTGGAAACACCGGTGTAAATTGGCTTTTGAGGGACTTGCGACAGATCCAAACTTTATTATTAAAGAAACAATCCAAATCTGCTCTATTCGAAACGGCTTAATTTTTTTCTAAACATTCTGGCTCTCGGATTTGAAAGTCTTCTCCTCTTCAAACAGCATCCCCCCAATTTCTGTTTTCTTGCAGGTGCCGCTTCATCGGATAATTCGCCTGGTAGATGGATGGCCTCCTGACCAGCTCTCGGGTGACTATGGACGTTGATGATAGCTGGGGGTTGCTGCTTTAAATACTTTAAAGTTTTTTTGGGTGTTTCGCTGATGCTACTACTCGCTGATCTGCCTTCGGTTGTTGTTTTTGGGGCGAAGGAAAACTGTGACTTTTGCTTCTATACTTTCATGTTTCTTTTTTGATGGCAGCTTGACATTACTGCCTTCTGGTCTGTATTAAGCTTTAAACTCCTTGTCAAACTGCTTCACGATGAATGAACTTGAACCTTTTTATCAAAAAAAAATATACATCTCTCTTTCTATTTTTTTAACTAAACTATAACAAAATAAAAGATGCAGTCAACTAAGCTAAATCACAACTCAAATTATACTCTCATGCTGGAAATTAAATCCAAAAATCAATGATCATGCTTAATTTAATCACCCAAGTTAACAATATAACATGTTTCATAGTTACATTTTTATATGCATTTTACATGTATAAAATAATTGGATTTTGTGGTTTTATATTTTTTTTATTTTCTTAATATACTATTATTATATCGTAATTCATTACTTAATATATATTGCCTAGTTTTTGGATTTTTGATAAGTGATTCAATATTGAGTTTTTATCACTTGTACCCTTACCAACTTTCACAATATCAGTTATACCCCTCCCATTTTTGTAATATCAATTGTACCCCTAACTTCTTACAAAACTCATAGATACCTTTTTATGATATCAGCTATGCCCAGTACTGGAGGGTGAGAGGGATGAGGAAATATACTGACTAATACATGTTAAGTTCCTTCCAAAAGTAGTCCTGAGGCCATGCCTGGATGGGAGATACAATTATCTTATCTTCAGATAAAGGGACATTTATCTTAAGACAAGCCATCTTAGAAGAAGTAGTCACATCATTATTACAACATTCATTACGTCGTTACCCATGTATCTCTTATATGCACGTCAACCTAAACAAAAAAAAGAAGGATAAACATTTCTTATCCTTTATCCTTTCTTATTTCATATACCTCATCCAAATGAACCCTAAGTCTCATCTGATCAGAATATGTTGAAGTACAAGAAATTTATTCGCACTTATCAAGTAGAAAGATCTTTGTAGTATCATAGCGTATATCCAATGAATTACGAACGGTGTCTATAGAAGGCTTTGAATAAGGAAAATACATAAAAAAGCCAACTCTCTGTTTTACGAGTGTCGGTTTACAATGTAATTTTTTTGAGATTTTTAAACTGCAAAATTAAGAAACTTTATCAATTAACTTTTCGACCTATAAGCATCATAATTATCACCTAAATCTTATTAACTTGCTTCTTTTAACATCACGAACCCTACCATTGATTTGGTACTAGTTGAATTAGCTTGTTTGAGTTAAAGTTGGGTAAATCAAATCTTTTAACCGTATCTTGTCCCGCAGCCCCAGACATGTACTGATTCCAATCACAATCATGACTTTATCATAGAAATTTTTGATAAAGTTCCAACGCTTGATCCATCCCGACGCGACGATCGTACTCCACTAACCTGTTGGGTCGGTATCGTCATCGCTCTGATACCAGTTGTTGGAAACACGACCCGTTGATATCGTCTCCTCTCGGATATTGGTTGTTTAATACGAACCCCTTGAATACAGAAGCGGATGCACAATCGATCAACACCACGGAAGCACGTGAAGAAAAGTACAACTAGATATACGGTGGTTGGTAAAATCATATGCAGTTTGCAAAAGAGACCTTGAAATTTAGAAAAAAAAAATCGCAGCTTACAAACATTGATCCCACATAATGTTAGCTGAAAATGAATTGAGATATTAGCATTTCATTTTACAAAATTGACATGTATTTTACAAAATAGATCATGGATTTTTTTTAAAAAACCTTGCAATACAAATATTTCATCAACAGAATGTCAACTTTAAATAAAACAAAATATAGTTAAATAAGGTATTACGAAAAATGCTAAGATTAGACCTATATCATTTGAATATGACATGTATCATGTTGTGTATTTTTCTAATTTAAAATTTTAACAAATAGACAACACATTTAGTACCCCTAAAATTAGCAGGCATATGACATCTACCATATTTAGTTTGTTCGTAATTAAACCTATCCGATTTTTTAAGAAATTTAGTTGTAATAAAAAAACTCTTCATTATAGGAAAGTTTCACACGTGTAAATCAATTAATTATACTCTTCATTAGAAAATATAGCTTGAAAATATAGCCACACATAAAAAAACAACTATAAAAATCCAAATTTCGCCGGATTTAGACTTTTTGCAAACATCAATAGTTATGCTCTTGTAATTTATAACATTGAATCGTAAAATATATCAATTATTTGTAAATTGATAATAGTTATTTCAAAACGCAAACATTTATTTCATCAGACATTTTTGCCACTCGGAATATACTTAAATATAAAATGATCAATGATGTATATTTTACTAAATTAATATTAATTTAATCCACCCCCCATATTAGGAATGTTAGTTGACACGAAAACCATATAGTGGTTTCAATCTCACTCGTACACTCATCATCCAACGACACAAGATGACACATTTCCATAATCAAGGAAAGGTGCCATCTCAATTGAACTGCTCTATATGTGTGTGTGTGTATGGGGCTTGGGAAGCTGCACCCGGGGGTGTAGCTAACTAGCTGCACCCGGCCCTTTTTTCATTGATTTTTTGTGTTTTTGAAATGAAATCTAGGGGGATTCAAATCACCGCATATCACCATGATATCATACCCATTTCAACTAAATTCGACACTTCTATCATCTCCATCAAGACTATCACATTCTAACGGTCTCAGAATTGTTGAAATTAACCCTATCTAGATGGGCATGTTAGGAATGTTTGTTTTGCATGAAATTTGAAACACATATTCCACTCAATAAACTAAGTAAATCTCCATGGATTTCCTTCAAAAAAATCAAAAACCAATGAGAAAATTGCCCGGGTGTAGCTAGTTGGCTGCACCACCCGGTGTAGCTTCCCTTTTCCATATATATATATATATATATATATATATATATATATATATATATATATATGGGATAAATGGGGTTGCCCCTTGGGGGGGGGGGGGAGGGGGCTAACTTGGCTCCCCCCGCCCCATTTTCACTATTTTTTTATTTTTTTTGAAAATTTCTTCCATGAATATTCATCACTATATCTCTATATTATGCTATTCAAATTTCGTGCGAAACAGACACTCCTACGACCTACATCCAGACAGTCATTTTTTTAGTGTAACAGGATTTTTTAAATCGACCCCGTTTGGATGGAGGTCGTAGGAGTCTCTGTTTCGCATGAAATTTGAATGACATAATATAGGGATTTAATAAAGAATTTACACGGTTTTAGATTTCAAAAAAATAAAAAAATTTTGTGAAAAAGGGGCGGGGGAGCTAAGTTACCTCCCCCTAAGGGGCATACACATTTTTCCCTATGTATGTATGTATGTATGTATGCATATATATATATATATATATATATATATATATATATAGGAGAAACTTCAAATGAGGTGGGAACTTACCATCTCCATGGTGAGCCTTCGGATCATTTGATTATAATCAATGGTTGTGGATAAACCCACTGTAGCCCACCAAAACCATCCCGTAAACCACCTTTTTAGCTCATTTTTTTCGAATACTTCTCTCAACGCAACCAACCTTCCTTAAAATCTGCAACCACAAATATGTGCTATACACGTGACACAAATGCAATTCTGGAAAATATTAATAAACATGTTTTCTGCAACAATATTCATGTTTCCATAATACTCATTGGATTGCAACATATCCACCACGTATGATTCTTTCAATTGCAGATTTTTGGTTGAAGATTTTTATTTCCAAGACATTCATGTATACACTGCTTTCATATTTTTTCATGCTTGAAATGAAATTTTTAAAAAATATTTTCATCATTCATTCTCATTTTGAGGACATCCTGGTAGTTATTTAGTTTTGTTCCAATAAAAACTATGCCTATATTTTTTATGCAATGAATATTTATATAAATATTCACTTTAAATGAGGATTATAACCATGATTTTTAATCAAGCAATTAAGTCTCGTTAACTTCAATTTTAATATTACCTTCAATACAAAATATTACATCATTATATATAATACAACAAGATTTTTATAAACAATATCAATTCTAAAACGTCCATCCATACTGATTGTTTATCAATTGAAAGGAAACTTTCATCATAAATAATTTAATATTCGTCAATTAATTTGTAAAAGAAAAGTTGTTAATTCAATTACATGATCATAATATCAAAAACACACAGCTATATTGTACTTTTTTCATATATATATATATATATCGAACAACTATACAAACTATGCCAATGTACATATATTGTAATTTCATCAACCATTTTTGTAAAATACGTAAATAGTTACTATTTATCACTATAAATTTGTAAGATTCTTCATCAATTTATTAATTGTGATAGAATCAATCAGCTTATGTATTCCCTTTAAAACAAGTTAATATTGCATCTTTAGTTGTATAAGGATTGTCGTTAATTTAATTTATGATAAACATCACAAAAAGTTGAATCGAATGGTAAGACTACTATGTCATTTAACAAACTATTTTATAAAATAGTATGTTGTTTTATTAAAATTGTCATCTTATATTATCATTTAAGAGTCATTAGTTGTAACAATTAAAGCTAACACATATTCTAAACTAGCCCTTAGAGGTGGGGATTTATTCATCTCATTACCCGGTCTTTAAATAACCCATATAGGCTAAGTATCTCACAGTTAGCTATTCTAATTTCTATCCCTCAATAAGTGCCTCTAGTCACATCTTTTATAGAAAAATTTTTAGACAATGAACAAAGAATAAATTTACTCTAAAAACTTTTAACACAAATCTCAGCAACCAATGAAATATCAAGAATATACCTTCCTTATTTTGTTGTCGCTCCAATTGTGATATTTTGTTGAGTGAATTATACAAAAGTTCGATTAGTCTCGGTTCGATTTTGACTAATGTGATTTAAAGTTAAAAAGACAAAACAGACAATTAAATTTCTGTAGTTTGTATGTTATACCGGAATAAATCTTAAAGATCAAATATCACATTGTTACTTTCTCAAGTTCATCTAATACATTAAAATTAGGCGATAATTTGGGAACTTTTATGCAATTTACTCTATTTTGCTCAAGGAAATTCCTAACCGCAAAGGTATCCCAACCGCAAAGAATGGTGCACATCAACATTGTGTGCGTGTATAATTAGAAATTAATACGGTTCGATTGTTTATAAAGATCTAAGGTCATAAGGATGATCCTGCGAGAGCCCCAGACTGTGGGAGCGTGAGAGCAGTGAGTCTGGATCATTAGATTCTGCTCATCAGAATATAATGATCCAGACTCACTGCTGTCACGCTCTCACGATCTGGGGCTCTCACAGGATTAGTCCTCTAACGATCATCATCATACGCTTAAGATGAACAACTGAAAGCATCATTAGCTAAACCAATTAAGACATTGTTAAGATGATGATATGTATGACTTTAGTGATTTCACAAACTCTATTGTTTAGTGCAACTCATGTGTAAAGTTAAATTATTTTTTTTCAAAAAAATCAATGTCTATAAATAGTTTAGGGCATTTGCTTGATTTCTCGTTTCCTTATTGGGTTTTCTCCTATTTGAAAGTTCATATTGTGCGATGTTTATCTCATGAGTCTTAAATTCACTGGAAGTGACAAATAATTCCTCTGCAATTTTTTATATGAATCTTAAAATTTACCTAGTGGCTATTGATAAATAAATCAACATAATTATGTAAGTTGGCACCTCAAATATGTATTTGACTCTATGAGTATAAGATTTGAGTAGTAACACTTTGATTTATGATTAAATTTCAAATTGGGTTTAGAGTAGTAGTACTTTGTTCCAAAAGAATTAAAATGTAAAGCATATTAGTCCTAAAGATATTTAGATCATAACAATGCATTAATTATAGTATGTCCAAATGGATTACAATGTGGATTTATTTGACATAAGTTTTGACAAACAACATATTATGACAATAAGCATAGTATTGTAAAATAAATAAATAGTAATAATAATATTGATATTCGAGTTCAAATTGATTATTAAAGAAAGTTCACGACCAAGAAATATAGATATCAAGCTGCAAATCACCCATTAAGAGACACACGAGCTAACTCACTCAACGAGTTCGAGTTAGAGTCAACATTCATGGACTCAAAGCTCATTGAGTCCGAGCTCGAATCCAAATTTGGTTATCGGGTTTGAGTATGAATTGTAGGTGACTCGAGTCATTCGGCTCGATAGATTTCCCTACCTGTTAATTTTGAAGATTTTTACATCTGACCAACCCTTCACAATAACACATATGCCCTAACTTTTTTTTACAATTAGACAAATGCCACTATATTCTTACAAAATTCGAACCAGAGTCCTTAGTTATTATACATGTTCCCCTTTATAACATTAACGAAATGGTGATATTGTAAATTATGCAAGAATATAACTGTACGAGTATAATTTTTAAAAAATAAAAGGTATAAATATTATTGAAAAAACTCAGAAGATTACATGCGTAAATATCAATAAGGACGACATAAGATGTAAATGTCAGATATTATGCTGCAATGGACAATTGATTACTGGAACGTTTATATCCCTTAATCTGTCTCAACGTTTACCAAAAGGCGAGATTGTTGTTAATGGTCCGATCATTGTATCGGATCAGGTCTATTGATGTTATTGGATTGGACTGCTTGGTTTTATCATTCTATCGGATCAGGTAAGATTGAACATTTTCGAATCCGTTAAAGTATGGATTAGATCGGATCATTGTAAAAATCCGATCCTATACAATCCGTTAATCCATTAACATGTATGGATGTATATATACGCTACATGCAAGTCCTCTTACCACCATCCTCTCTTCTCTCTTGAAAGCCAAATATTCAGTTCCTAAACAAATAAAATATGACTGCAATGTGTAAAGTTATATAGCCTATTTGACTATTCCCCTCTCTGTTCCTCTCTCCCTTTCATTTCATTCTTGATCGCCAATATTCAACTACTAGATTGCCGATGACTGTTCCTTGTAATGTCGACATCCCACTTCAGGGACGTTGTTGCGTGGCTTGTCCTTTGCGACGCTGATGGCCATCTCGCACAACATTGTCTTCCTTTAATGCAATATTGTCTATCCTAAGAGCGCAACCACTTGTCTGATCTTTGTCATAAAGAAGTAGATTTGGGACAGTTGTCGCAAGTGTTCATTTATTATTCTTCGATCTTATGCTTTCAACCTTTGCTTGTTCTAGTTTGCAACCTTAATCATGAAATGACAGGATTGGTTACACGTTCAAATGTAATAAACCCATCCAAAATCCGCCCTAAATGAGAAGCATGATGTCCCATGGGTAGGTTATATTTAATGTGCTAGCCTTTCTCGAGAATAGTCTACCGTCGATGAGAAGCCCATATTGTAGAGTTCCATAGCCGAGAACAACAAATGCAAAGAAGTCAGAGAAAGCAAGAAGTCTAGATTGACTTGGAAGTGGTAAGCAGGAGCTCTTACTCGACCAACTCATTTGATCCTAACCCCGTGCCTTCCGATGACTTGATTTTCTAGCTTGCCAGACTGCCTTCCATTGGAGATGGATTTCGAGATGTAAACAAGCATCCCTAGGTTATGGGATTTTTGTTTAGTGTCGCTCCGCTCCGCCCCGTCTCTCCTCTCCTAAAATATTTTGACTGACTCAGTGGTTTGAAGAAAACAAATATTTGGCTGCATAGTAACTTGTTTTTGTTGTTTTGTTGCTACCATGTAGGAAACTTTGTTCTTGCGGTTATTATTTTATAATGGTCTCTCTTTTAAAAAAAAGAGGATGCATAGCTGACAGGTGTAAAAAGGTTGCACATCGAAAACTAGACAAAAGCTTGCATTTATAAGACTGGTTTTGACACAAATCATTGTTTTTCAACCGAACGGAGAATGAATTGGAAAATTTGGAAACTTTGTCGAAAAGATCCGATCGAGCTGAACCATAGAATCGAATCGATTCAACCGAATGATGAAGTTATCATGGTTACCGGTGGGAAATAAGTGATTGAACCAGTTTATTGAACTAGAATGGATTAAAACCTATATAAAATATCCACTTAAATATAGGTAAAATAGATATAAATTAAATAGCTAATGCATATATCTTATTGTATACATAAAATATATTTTTTGTATGCAAAATTAAATATTATACATATATATATAATTTATATTTAAACAATATGCTCAATAGAAGGACAATAATATAAGGTATGTTTAAATTCCTTTTAATACAAGAACTTGTGATTTAGTAGTTTGTTATAGGGTTTTTATGTATTGATGAAGATCATGAGTTCAACTCCCAACAACGAAAATTATTTTGGATAAAGTCAAAATTAATTGTGGTTCAATTTCGATCGAAAAACCCAATTAAACAGGTGATTGGACAGAAAGTTGGACATTCGGACCGAACCGGATAATCAAACTGGTCCAGACTCGATTTACCAGACCAACCGGTTGAACCGGCCGGTCAGTTCAGTTTTCAAAACACTGACACAAATACCTATTTCAATATCAATTAATAACATAATGGTAAATATTGCATTACAAGTTAATAACTACCCTTCTACATATACCGTACATACTAACCAGCCTGTTAATTTATAGAATAAAATTTATCGTTCATAGCTCCAACATCGATCCAACCGAAAAAGAATCACACCTTATTCCATCTCAAGTATATTTAGCACAGGCGTTGTTGATGGCACGCTAAGGGCCCGTTTGGTTCGGGAATAAGTAGGAATAAGGATGGAGAATAAAGAGATAAAAGTATATTCTTTGTTTGGCTGAAAAGATAGGAATAAGGAGAATAAGATGGAATAAGGATAGATAAGTTGGAATAAAGATAGGAATAAATGTGGAATAAGGTAAAATAATGAGATGTGGATTAGAATAGTCGTATTCTTGGAAATTGTATCGGGAGGAGATCTGAGTCCTTATTTCAGTACTTATTCTTCAAACTAACGTGACCTAAGCCTCTCATTTAGTCAAGGGAAAGAGTAAACAAATTCCTGGATAAGAGTTTAGAGTTCCTAAGGCAGGACTTGCACCTCCTAATCTGGGCCGGTATACCTACTAATCGGGTTTATGAGTTCCTAAGCAGGACGTGCATCCAAGTTTTTTTTCAAGATAACTTTATCTAAGATAAAAAGCAAACTTCAAAAGAAAATAATACCAGTAAATCAACCGAACAAGATTGAGAAATAAATCTCAGTTGTTCTTTATTTCTCGATATTCCTTGTTCTTCGTCCCAGCAGAACAACCTAAAGGTTAAAGAAAAGGATTCCTAACTCAATGCAACAGTACAAGTCACTAATCCAACTCTGATGAACATTGTTTCACTTTGCCCCGAATTACATCCATTCTGTTCCCCACTGAAATCAATTAACCCACAAGAACAGCTATAATCGAAGATCCACGACGAGACACAACCAGAAAATAGACAGAGCCCCAAAGCTTCACTTGACCAACACTAATTAGAACACAACATTAATTAAGACAGAAACAGCAGCACATATCGAATTAAAGCACAAACCTCCTATCCCTGTCTTCTTGACATTCCAATTAGATGTCGACAAGTTTCTTTCCTGTGTTGTTTCTTCCCCTGCTCTACAAGAACAGATCAGAGGAATCCCATCTGGCGGAGTCCATCTGTCAGCAACGAACAGCACTGTCCGACACGTTGGAACCGCTGCGCTTCGCGACCTTCGATCTCTTGCGCGTGTCATCCGACGGCTCCCGTCGCGTGCCGCCGTGGAATCCGTTGCTCCCGAAGTCCATGCCGTCCGCATTGACAAGATCGGCGAACATCCTCTGGAGATCCTCGAAGCTCTCCTGCTTCTGCCCACCAATCCAATTACACGGGGATTAAGGCCATGGAGACAGATCCAAAGATCCAATCTAGCACTAGCAGGTTGGTTATTTTGTTACCTCGGACTTGACGTTGTCCATCATGGAAAGCATCTCCTGCATGAAATCAGAGAATCCCTGCGGAATGGCTCCCAGGAAACTGAAACATCAGATGCAAATTCCTCTTCTTTAAACAAAACACAATCGAAAACGCGGGAATTATCGAATCGTTGCCGTGAAAAACCAGATAAAAGCAAAAAGATCGGATCTTTATAGGTACCCACCTCGTCCTCCTCCTCGAGCGGGTCGTACAATCCGACGTCGTACATAGCGCGCTTCCCATCGTCCGAAAGAACTGTAAATCACCCATCAATGACAGCTCGTATCAAGAACATCACGTAAACCTGCAAGAACACCACAAAGATCCATGCTTTATACCGGAATACGCTTCCTGGATCCTCTGGAATCGCTTCTTAGCGTCCGCCGCTGCAGCGGGATCCCTCGTCCACCTGTCCGGGTGCCACTTCTACGCAGATCACCAACCAACCAACCCCAACAATCAGAAACTACAACCGAAGAACAAACAACACGGATGTCCGGGATCGAGATGTCTCACCATAGCGAGCTTCCGGTAGGCAGCGCGGACCTCGGAGGCAGGCGCGTTGCGGCCGATACCGAGGACGGAGTAGTAGCAAGGGCCGCCGCCGGAGCTGCAGCCCCCCAGATCCATGGCGGGGAAACCTTAGCGGTTACAACGGCGTAAAGAGGGGGAATACGAGAGGGGTGGTGTCGTGATCGTGATGCGGCTGGTGGTGGTGGCGGGAGGAGGAAGGGCGCGGCGGAGATACGCGAGTATGGGGGGAGAGGGGATGGTGGCGTTGTGTAGTATATATGAATAAAAATAGGAGAGGGGTCAGCGTGGAAAATATCTTAATTTTTTTAGAAGAAAAATATCTGAGTTTTTGGAAGGGGAGACGGACAAGTCATCCGCTACGGCCTGAAGGTTCTAGAGGCCCTCGAGGAGTTCGCCGCCCTCGCGCTTAGATATTTTCGTGGCGGGGACAAATGCCATCGGGGTTGGATGTATTTACGGGGTGCTCCACTTAAAATTTTCATAGATATGTAGAATAAGTTTATTGGGGCTGTCCACGTCGGCGTTTTTTTTTATTTTTTTGAAAAATATTGTCATGTCTATTCACCATATATCACTCCTATATGTCATTCGAATTTCGTCAGAAACAAAGACTCCTATGGCCTCCATCGATATGGTGTCGATTTAAAAAAATCATGTTGCCGTTAAAAAATGATTGTCTCGATGGAGGCCGTATGAGTCTCTGTTTCTGACGAAATTCGAATGGCATATAAGAGGAATATAGGGATGAATATAAATGGAAACATTTTTCAAAAAAAATAAAAAAATTATCAAAAACGACGTGGGGTAACCATGTTGGCTGCCCCAAGAGGGCAGCCCCATTAAACTCGAATGTAGAATAGTATACAAAGATCAACGGAGAATGTCTGACCTATAATACCACAAGTTGCACATCTTGTAACTTGGGAGTGATGGAGGTACTATATAAATAAAGAGCACTGATGCTCTTTAGTATCATATAGGCTTTTAGCAATGGCATATATATATATATATATATATATATATATATATATATATATATATATATGCCCATGTAGGTTAAGATACCGGTTAAGGTTTAAGGTCAATCAGAGGGAGTTTCACACAAGATATTGATCGACTGCATGTGTATGTCGTGCATTTGAGCTTTAAAATTGATTGATAATCAAATATTAATAATTCAGTTTAAAACATAAGATATTTACTTATTATTACATTAATTATGAATTTATTTTGTAGTACATATAGATTTTTTTAAAAAAATAAAGAGAAAAAACAATATCATCATTATAAGTAAATCGATTGGAGTTAATCAGGATATGCGATCCCTTTCTAACATTACAACAACAAGAATATTTTCATTTAGAATATAATAAAATTACACTACGTTCATGCCATTGATTCAAGACCTCTATCATACTCGCTCCCTATGTAGTACGCTCAGACGTGCGTAGCAATTGTATAATGCAAATCAGTTGCCTCCGCGTATAGATCTTGTTCCTCGTCATAGTAATCCGTGGGCGGAGAAGTCTCGCTCTGTGGGCTCTTGCCATAGTAGGGGGTATAGATTGTGGTGAGTATTCCGTGAACTGATAATCTGACTAAACCAGCTGATTCAGGACATTCCGTATGATCCTCAGATAGCATGAGCAGGTCATGTGCCATGTAAGAATTGTTGTTATCAGCCTCAACGAGGATGAACCTCGGTGACCGCAATCGAGCATCTGGAGCAGGTGGGGTTGCACTAAGTGGGGGTTGTGGTGACTGTGGTGGAGCGTCTACAGCACGGTGGGATGCACTGGTAGATTGTATATGCGTTGCTAAGTAACAGTTATCAGACAGACACACCGACTTGTGAGCCGCAAAGCGAGTTCTTACTAGAACCTGCTCGGATACAATTACATTTGAAAATAATTAAAAGAAAATTACATTAATATCACTAATAATCATAAAACAATCGAGTATAATATTGATCACATGAATTTTAATTTTCTATTTTTGTAACAACTCGGAGATAACATTTGATAATCAATGAAACCGTTTTATAAACAAGTGGGAGACAACATTTCTTAGCATTCATAACATATAACACATATACTATCATAAAATCAATGAGTATAATGTCACTAATGATACATACTTTCATGAACCAAACATTCGATGTGTCTTACTAAAGATATTTGATAATTTTGCCCTACAACCTTTACTACCTCTACCAGATGTACTCTCACTCTCCGCACTTGGCTCTTGGGGTCTTTCTCAAACTACTCCCACTCTCCGCACTTGGCTCTTGGGGTCTTTCTCAAACTACTTCCACTCTCCGCACTTGGCTCTTGGGGTCTTTTTCAAACTGAAGTGGTTCTATCAACTTGTAGACGTTGCGATGCTGCCATGGTCATTGGTCATGCTGAGGAGCATGTTGTTGCTGGTGTAGATGTGAGGGATATGGCTGAGGTGGGCGTGGGATATTCTAGAAAGGAGGTACATGATGCGGATATGCATAGTGGGAAAATTCAACACCAGACTGAGGAGTTTATATATTGCTTGCCAAGAATTATGTGAATGCCTACATAGGCGGGGTTAGTCCCCAAAAGTCATCATCCTGCAAAGGTTGCGTGAATTGTGTCTCTATAAAATCATACACAATTGCAGGTCATACTGAGATGGTTTTGTCTCGGCATCATGAGTACCAGCAACATACTGTTATTGCGAAGGAAAAGCAGATGTGGTGGATCAAACAGTCTCACATTGTGGTTGGGGTTCATGGTAGAAGAAAGGGATTGTTGAAGGCTCATTCGATTAAGAGTACCCCACATGGCACTGCGTCATTGGATCCGCTAATCCAAAGTTATGCAACGTGGAGTCAAATAAACCAATAGAATTTTGCAACTCTGAGCTCCTTTCATAATACTCAAGCGTCCCACGAGCTTCATATACACTTTGGACCTGCTAATAAATCATACGACCACATATTTTTTATGAATTTCCCACAATTAACGGAATAGTAACATAAATGTTACTACTTATCTTAGGCTTATATCTGGAAGTGTAAGGCTCATGCAAATCATGATGCAGGCATTGACTGCGATGTCTTGAGATTCGGATTACCCGTTTACACAATATTCACATTATTTAATTCATGACTGATAGCATCAGGTTACATGAATGTAGAGGAATTTTTTTTGCGAGATGAATGCCATTCACAATAAAATAACAAGTCACATCATGACAATGCATTAATTCCCATATAGTACAACATGTATCAAAATAAAATTTATTATCTTATACATGTATCCCTAAAAATATGGTAGAAGAGAAAGTAAGCACAATAGAAATACAACTATCTATACAAGGACTATCTTATGTACCGTTAAAAGAAAATCATCATCTGACCACCAAACATTAAGAGTTCTGTAAACCAAGCTATTCTGTTGCAGGCGTCTTCCCTACCATCCATGTTAGGGACAAAGATATGTCAACAATTATTGTGTACATGCAGAAATTATTAAAATTAAATGGAAATTTAAATGGTTACAATATAAGAGAAGCATGCAGCTAGGCAATGACAACTTATGTAAAATTTAACTTCTTGCATGAAAAGGAGATTATCTAACAACTCAGCATTCTAACCACTTTCTCATTAAGATCAACACTTCATAATTTCGTTTACTAATCCTATGATGATATCAAAGTAAAATATCTCGACCTTTCCATTAATTTTATTTGTAGGATGTGGTGATAGATCTCATTGAGATATACATGATTGATGATGATTTTCATGTCATATCTTTTTCCTCGCCAAAGCCTACTGGTAGAACAATAACCAAACTCAAGCGGTGAAAAAGCCTCCCAAGGGACTCGTCCATCTCATTTCTCCATTGGAAGGGCGGTCCAGGGGAAAACCTAGGCAAAACTCCAACTACACCCCCTGAGATGGGTGGGAGAGACTCTCCGATCCGAAATACTCCACTCCTATCCGAATGGGTGTAGGAACGGGCTAAAGAAGTTCGAAGTAAAAACAAGGGTCCTCCAGACTAGGAACCCTGATAAAACTGAGGGTTGATGGAACTAGTCAAATGAAAACACATTGATCCCATGGAAGCGGAAAAACTGTGACTTCACGATAAAACATAGGAAAGGATTGAGATCCTAGTCCCGCTCTCAAGGTGGTCGCTGCCCAATCTGGATGTCCTAATTCCAACCCAGTTGAGGGTCACCGTACGTCGCACGATCATGTGTAAAGGGGCACCTCGACTGACAAATATCTGTCATCACTAATTCTCATCAAATCAATTATCTGAATCAACATCCATTAGTTACACATGAATAAAGATGTATATGAAAGATTGTATTGTTTGTCCCCAAAAATATAAGGAAGTGGTAATATCTATTGCTTGTTCAACAGATTCTGTTTTGCAATTGATAAGGTATTTCCATCCACCTCACTTGGATATTAATTACCAATATATATGATCAATAAAATGCATTATTTCTGGCAATGGAGATGCAGTCTTTAACTCAAGCAAGATGCAATATAAAATGTAATATTACAATGTTTATAGATGAGGATGATTTTATCAAAGTAATATTCATTAAGCAAAGATTCATGGAGTAAAATTAAAGAGATAGCTAGACTGAAACGCGTGAACTTGTACTACCCATTTGTATTCTAAGGAATATCGCAATGGATGGTCAATTACTCTTTATCTCATTTGCTCTAAATCAATAAGATGTTGTATTTTAATCAAAGCTCCTCCATTCATACCGTGCATGACAAACGAACAAGTGCTTTATATACTTTTCAGCATTTTTGATAAGTGCATATCCACTTATCGTTGTATTTGCTTTAGATGAAATTACTATAACAAACCAACAAAGTATTAGCATCAACTGAAACACAAGATTGTCCAAGAAGATCCCCAAGTCCGCCTATCAAGGACACTAACCTCCTTATGTGTGGCTTTTACTCCTTATCTATGTTTCTTCATTCTTTAAATCCTTATTAGGCAAGGATCATAATACATCTCTGTAATCCTAAGTTCTATGCACACACATCTAATTATATACCTCCATACACGTAGATGTGCACACGAATTATACGCGTACATCATATGTGGATATATTGATTCTAAGTACCACACATACATAGGACATATATATTCTAATATGCAGACATATATAGTGTTGTATTAAAATTGTATCTTGGTTTTAATTGGAAAACCTATTAATTACAATTGGCATTAATTTGGTTTCAATTGGGAAACCAAATATTTGGAGGGAAAGTTGGGAATTCTCAAATTTGAAACATGTTGAGTTTGGATGGAAGTTTAGTACCATACTTTAGAGATCTAAACTTTTGGAGGACTTATATATGAGTCCACACACCAAGCTCTTGTAGCAATAGTAGAGAGGAGGAATGGAGGACCACACGCGCGCGCGCTCCGCTCCGGCTCCGGCTCCGGCTCGGGAGAGTCAATTCGGAGCTTGATACTTTTGCTGCGGGTTTCATTTAGCTGATCGATCAAATTAATCAGACAAATTAATTTAATTGCGATCATATTGGGAATCGAACTTGATCCAAACGCTCGACTTAGCCGTAATTTTGGAATCCGAAAAGACACGACCGTTGAGGGGCGTTTTCGGAAACCGAAGGGACTGCGCGCTAGGGCACGCGAGCCCTTCTTTTTATATCCCCACACGACGCCGTTTTTCTTCACTCGCAAGAAAACTCCACCCGCCGTCACTCTTGTTCTCTCTCTCTCTCGCGTCTGCGATCTGTTTCTTCTCGGCTGCAAGTTCTCGGAGGTGCTTTCGAGGACGGTCTCGTCGGTGTGCGCGGATGACGACCGTGAACCGTCGTATCCTAGGAGCGGATCGTCAGTACCCAACGCACCAGTATTGTGGGGGCGAAATCCTCTCTAAGGGCAGTCCATTACATGGACGCTTCGGTGAAATCTAACCTTATCTTTCTTCTATTTTGTTTGCCGCAATTTCTTTATTGCTGGCCTTTTTCTGGATCATGCCTATTTCCTTGTTTCCGTCTGTTTAATCGGTTCTGATTTGCTTATTATAATCGGATAATGGATTGGATATGCACGTTATTATTCTTAATAATCGGCTACATTGATCTGTCAATCCATTGGAATCCGTTTGATTACTGTTTATTATATGCTTGGTTTATCCTGTTTACAACAATCTTAGAGAGGATTTCCGGAACCGATTATAAAACTATGTCGGAAACAATGTTTAAATCGAGGGTAGATATGACGGGTATGCCTGAAAAATTCGGTGGAAAGAATTTTAAGCGTTGGCAACAACGCATGAAGATCTGGTTAACCACCATAGGGTTAATCTCAATGCTTGAAACCGACTGTCCTACGGTGGAAATGGAAAACCCCTCACCCGATAGCCATAAGGCGCAATCTGCATGGAAGGAACGCGACCGTATATGTCATGGTTGCATCTTGTTGGCTCTATCCAACACGTTGTTTGACGTATATTGTTCGTCCACGCAGACTGCGAAGGGGCTATGGGAAGACTTGGATCGGAAGTATAACACCGAAGACCTTGGTATTGAGAAATACTCCGTAGCTAAATTTTTGAAGTTTTCCATGGCCGAGGGAAAATCAGTTTCTGAACAGGCACACGAGTTTTTACTTCTGCTCCATGGTTTAGAGGATGCCGAAATGAAACTTCCAGAGAAGTTTCAGGTCATGTGCATCATAGAAAAATTCCTCAAGTCGTGGGAAGATTTCGGTATGACCCTGAAACATAGGAAGGGAAAAATTTCTATGGATGACTTGATGGTGGCAATTGCCATAGAGGAGGAACACAGGAAACAAAAACCTGTGCTTCCTGTTGATATTCAGGCTAAGGTCAATTTTATGACCTCGAAGGGCAAGGATAAGAAGGGAAAGGGTCCTAATAACAATAAAATGAAATCAAAGGGCAAGATCCAGAAAAAGGCAAAGAATAAACCCTGCTGGCACTGCAATCAGGTTGGCCATTGGAAGAAGGACTGTCCGTGCTTGAAGGCTCAACCTAAGGTTGCAGACGGGAGTCCACAAGTGAACATGATCACTATGGGACTCGGAACTAGCGAGGGGTATGTCTCTGTAAAACCTAAACTATACCATATCCATGATCCAAATGAGTGGCTCGTGGATACGGGAACCAATGTAAATATATGTTCCGACAGAACGTTTTTTTCTTCTTATCAGACCTGCAGCGGTGGGACTGTGAAGATGGGGAATGATTCTGCAGCCAGGGTGCTAGGGTCGGGACAAGTCAACTTGAGGTTCTCCTCTGAACGTGTCTGGACGTTGCACATTGTGCTGCATGTTCCTGACATCAAGAAGAATGTGTTATCCCACATTTGACTGATTGGATCATGAACTCCGACGCATCTCATCATATGTGTGGAAATCGAGCACATTTTAGTTCTTACAGATCTATCCCACCTGGTAGATTAGTGGTTATTACGAATATGGTTCATTTACCCATTATAGGTCAGGGGGAGATTGTCCTAGAACCCGCGATGTGCTAGCAGAATATCTTACATGCTCCAGCATTTCATATGAACCTTTTGTCTATTAGTCAGATTACAAAAGATTTACATTATTGTGCCATATTTGAATTTTCTCTTATGTTTCAGGACATACTCACAAGCAGAGTGATTGGATGTGGTCGTGAGCAGTGAGGACTTTATAGAATGCTCCAACCTTTTTTTGTTGATGCTGCTACTATTCCTACTGGGTCAGTCTCTCCGTTCATGTAGCACCTTCACTTTGGGCATGTTCCTCTACAGAAGTTATGCCATGTCCTTCCTCAGATATGTACTCGTGCTACCCTAGAGCGTGAGGCATGTCAGCTTGGGAAGCATCACAGTTAGTCAGTAGTTTGAGTTGTTTGATTTTGATATTTGGGGTCGTAGTCAGGTTCCTGATCATCAGGGGCATCGGTACTTTCTTGTCGCTGTAGATGATTTTTCAAGACTTTGATGGGTTTTCTTGCTAAAGAATAAGTTTAATGCTGGTTCTGTCATTAAATCTTTTCTTATTAAAATAAAGAATATCTTTTTTGCTCACGTGAAGTTTATTCGCATTGACAATGCCTTGGAGTTCTTCACATTATAGCTATCCGACTTCCTCAGATCTTTTGGTATTGTTCATCAGTCTTCTTGTGCGTACACATTAAACCGAATGGTGTTGTTGAATGCAAACATCGTCACCTTCTTGATGTCACAAGGACCATTTTGATTTATAGTCGAGCTCCTCATTCTTTCTGGGGGGATGCAGTTCTCACGGTATGCTACTTAGTGAACCGCATGCCATCCACGGTCCTTGTAGAAAAGGTTCCTTTTTTGATTGCACTTCCCGAGAAGGACCTCTTCTCCCTTACTACCAGGGTTATTGGGATGTGATTTTTATCCTCAATTATACTCCTGGTCGTGATAAGCTCTCTCCAAGAGCTATCAAATGTGTGCTCATTGGCTATTCGCGTACCCAAAAAGGTTATTAGATGTTTTGATCCTGTTCGGAGAAAGTATTATGTAAGTGCTGATGTCACATCTTTTGAGTCTATTATGTATTTCTATCCTACATGTAACAAGTTGTTTAGATCTGATTCTGGTGAAGATGTTTTTGTTCCACCACCTCCTTGTCTTACACCACCACCTCCTCAGGTTGAGCCACGATCATCTCCTTCACCACCACCTCCTCCAATACCTCCACCACCGTCTAACATGACAGAGTTTTTACCATGATTTTACATTCACATGCCCTCTGTTTGTTCCTCTGCTCATGCACCTTACATGTCATCCAACACGCCTCAGATATGTACTGAAAACATTGTTTCTACTGATGGTACTAATGACATGCGTGTACCACAGGGCACTTTACCGGAGGAGCTGATATCAGATAACAGAGAGGTAGATGACCTTGATGTGCCTATTGTCTTGAGGAAGCCACGTCGTAACTATGCCACTTATCCCTTAGCTGTGCATGTTTCCTTGGATCATCTTTCTGAAGAGTACAAGGAGGTTTGTAGTGGGGCTCTCTGCTGTTACTATCCCACGAACATACCAGGAGGCAGTACAAGACAGTAGCTGACGACTTGCCATGGAGGAAGAGATGGAAGCTTTGTAGTCTCGTGGTATCTGGAGCATTGTTTCTGCTCCACCAGGCGCCTCTGTTGTGGGATGCAAATGGATCTTTATGGTAAAGCAACGCACAGATGGTAGTGTAGATCTCTACAAGCAAGGCTTGTTGCACGAGGGTTCACCCAAACATATAGGATGGACTACTAGGATACCTTCTAACATGTGGCTAGGCATTCGACATTGCGCATTTGCTGTTACTCGAGGTTGTCTTCTCTACCAACTTGATGTGAAGAATGCGTTTTTTTGGTGATCTACAGGAGGAGGTATACATGCAGCATCCACCAGGTTTTGTTGCTGAGGGGGAGTCTCAGAAGGTGTGCAGACACCACAAGGTAATTTACGACTTGAAGCAGAGTCCGAGAGCTTGGTACCAGAAGCTCTCAGAGTTGATAGAGCACCTAGGGTTTGTGCAATCCACTGCGGATCATTCATTTTTTGTTCAGAGGACACCGAGAAGTACGATTTCCATTCTGGTTTACGTTGATGATATTGTTATTATGTGTGATGATGAGTAGGGTATTTAGGCTCCTGAGTTCTTAGGTCAGCAATTTGTGACTAAGGATCTTGGCAGTCTGGTTACTTTCTTGGGTTAGAGTTCATCAGGAAGCATCGTGGTCTTGTGATGACCCAGATGAAGTATGTGACTGATCTTCTTGGGACATGTATGATAAGGTGTAAGCCTGCTACTACCCCTGTAGATCCAAACATGAGATTATACGATGATGACATTGAAGAGGTAGATAAGATGAGATACAGAGAGCTTGTTGGGAAGCTCCTTTATGCTACTATCACCAGGCCAGATAATGTTCGGGAAAGCGTTATGCGGTATTCAGTCAAAGGGGTTACTGCATAGAGAGTATGCGGTATGCTGGAGAGTATGCAGTTTGGTAATTTTATTATTAAAAATATAAATAAAAAATTAATATTATGTTAATATCCTCAGTAATCGTGGTAACTGGTTGGTAGCGGGGATTGGAAGCATCATGGGCGGCATGTGGCCGATAGGGAAAGTGGCAGATACGAGGGAAGAAGAGGTGGTGGTGTTAGATGGGTGAAGGGGATATAGGTCTGTGAGGATTGAGGAAGGAAGCGGAGATGAGAGCGGAGATGGGACAATTAGGTTCCTCCTGCGAATAAAATTCAATGTGGCCTGTCGAGACCATAATTTCATTCATGGGATCCCGAGTGTCCGGATCAAAAGAAGGTTTGATCCTTTCTTAGCTACTCATTTCAAATGATATCCTCGTTCACAAATATTCGTTTTTTATTTGATTTTATCAAAAGAAAGTTCCATCCTTTCTTAGCTACTCATTTTTAAATGATATCCTCGTTTACAAATATTAATTAATTAATTAATCATAAATTTAATCTGTAGCAATTGTCGCATTTGAATCTATAAATATATGTGTTTTTATTATATTATTTTAGACCGGATTTTTTTACGAGAAATCACATGAACGATGATTGTACCTTTTAATTTTAAGGCCCGGTTGGTAACATGGATGGATCGGAGGAAGTTCCTTTCAGAAAGTTTTTTTTGTGAATCTAGATGTTTTGGATGGTTAGGAGAGCTGGAACAGTAAATGTGATGCGATATTGTCTTATATTTTATATTGATTATATTTAGGATTCGAATATTTTTTTTATGTTGATTTTTTAATCTGAAGCTCGTTAGAAATTCTAAATGAAAGAGAACGTGGGACCCACACCATTGTTTCTAATCCAGGATTATAAGGATAGAGATGTGGACAACCCATACACAAACATGAGTCACATCTCGGACGAAGAGTAAGAGTGGTCAAGTGATCACTTCCATTTGTTAGACCATGACATTACTTTCCCGTGAACTTGTATTTATTTTCAATCATTTTTCTTGGTGAAGACGAACTGGACTTACTGTATTTAAACAATTAAAAATTCTTTCTACCTTATAACAATCGACTGCTCACATCTTGCAGACTCTTGTAAACACCTGTATCGAAAAGGCCGGAGCATTACTAAAGTCAAACCTTGGAAAGGATGTACTGTATGAGGTAACACATTTTCTCTTAATTGATCTCTGTACTTTCACCTTTAAATTCGTTTTGTTTCTCTTGGAGTGATGATATTTGTATACAAATGGTGGCAGCCTTCTACAAAGTTTGACTTTTTTGTCGAAATGTCAACCGATTGCTTCGAGCGATGGTGACTGATCATGCAGGTTGCTAGAGGTGGGATAGATTCCATCCTTTTCCAAACACGTCCGATAAACTATGCGATCTTCATGAAGCTATAGCATCTATTGCTGCATCTGAAAAGACGGAACCATCGGAAGATCACGTATTTGAGAATTTCCATTCTAGCAGGATCATAAGAAAGTTGGTTCTCTCTTGCCCTGCGTTCGCGGTCAGGCCTAAAAGGCCAGTGTGAGACGTGGGCTAAAGGACACAGGTCAGTTAACTAGACTTATTCTGATAATGCTGTAGTAGTGAGATGTTTTACATGCCGTTTTTTTCTTCTCTGTTGCAGTCTGAAAGTGGTCTCTGCTTTCTTCGAATCCTCGGATTCCCAGGTGCAGGAGTTGGCGAAGTCTGAATTACAGCCGCTGGTAGATGCCGGTATTTTCAAAACTCTGGAAACAAAGCAGCCCGAGAAAGAAGGTTAAGGTTGAATTCTTATTGTATGACCATAACCAATTTCGACCTGCATCGACACAGTGTTGGCAACCGGAGAATTTGCGCAAGCAGCATCTTTCACCCGCCTGTAACATTGGTAAATGCAGAACACGGCCTGCTTTGAGGTGTCTCAAGTTCAATCTGGATTGCGCATCTCTGGTTGAGAACTGCCTTTTGTAGGACTCATTAGGCACTGTCAAATGATTATTAAGAGATGATCTCCAGCCTGAGTAGGAGATGGCAATCCTTTCTCACATAGGTTGATATTTGACCGACCTCTTGATGCTGGTCCACTGTATAGGAATAGAGATTCGGAGGTGCCAGACTAGTTAGGTCAAGGAGTTGACTTAACGAGATCGAGATAACCAAAGTCCTATGTCGTATACTGTCACGATATAGGCACACATCCTCTGATTTTGTAATGAATGAAATTAGGAAATTGTCATTTTTGTAGCGTATTGAAATATAATAATTAAATTGAGGTTTTGTTTTAGAGAACTAGACTAGAGCAATCCCAGCGTGATTAAAATGTCTTGCAAAGTGCATAGTGTGACGGTTTTGCTCCCCTTATCGCGTACTTGTCATCCTCCTCGTGCCACAGAAAAACAGAGAAAGAGATAATTGTAGTGTTTGGAAAGGGTACCTTAGCTCTTTGTATATACAAAGATGCTTGTATTAAGGTTACTAGAGGTGGTACATCAAAACAAGTAAAAGATTAGTCCTCTCGTACCTTGGGAGTCACTCGCTAATACTTTAGGTTTTCTTTACTGATGTTTTGCGACTAGTTTGTATAAAGATTGGAGATTATGCACTTGAGTTCACATAATATCCATGCACCCATCACATTTTCTCCTTTTTTTGTTTTTTTTAAAATGAAATTCTTGAAGAATCTAGAGATATCATTTCATATTCAACTTAATTCAAGATTTCTATCACATCCATCAAGATTATCAAATTTTAACTGTCTTAGAATTGTTGAAATTTATCCCTTTGAGATAAATGTTAAGAATATTTGATTTACACAACCTTTCGAACATGTTCCACCCATTGTTCTAAGTAAATCCCACAAGGTTTCGTTTCACATTTTTTTTGTTGTGAAAGTGAATATATAATTCAAATTAATCCGACTGTTCAAGAAAATAGAAGAATTCTAAACTGTGAAGGATGCATCCAAATTCAGGATATCGGGCTTTTTTAACCCTCTTAGATTAAGAAAACAAATATCTCTGTACACAATTTGCTCTTTGATCTCACATACATTAGATGAACCCCCAAGAGCCTTAATTTGGCATCTATTTTACTATATGTTGTTTTATCTATGTAACTACCCATCAATCTACAACCTCAGCCGGCCTTTAGTAAAGCTATTTACCTCGATATAGAACGAGACGATCGAGTGCATCAGGAGTCAATACCTTCTCCACAGCTCTCCCCATCCCTCTGAAGGGTCAGGATCAAAAACTCCATCGTCTTCTTGTACATAGGCATGTAGTGGTCGTTTATCATAGTTTTCGAAAGTCTCAGCTTACTGTAAAGCTCCCGCGGGGTCTCGTATATGCTCGCGCTTGCCTCCGAACTGCCTTCTTCCGAGCATGTGCTCTCTGCGAATAATGCAACCATATGCATGATCCGACCGGGAGGATAGAAACTCTGCACCTGCAGAGTTGTTGCAGGGTCACTGCAGACGTCTTCTTTTGGCACCACATTTTCCTCTCCAGCAATTGTGGCCGCAGCAGCGGCTTCTTCCTCAGCTTGCATATGAGCAGCATCTTGCCTGTTTAGTTCCTTCTCTAGCTGAAGCCACAGTTCACCCTCGGTAATTTCTCCGACAACTGAAACTCTAACGCTGGGATTTTCAGATGCAAGTTCGTCATCGATCTCATGGAGTGAGACCTGCGAATGGCGGAACGGCTGCTCTTCAGGCTCATCGGTATACGCATTTTCAACAATTAGGGATTCTGATTTTCCTTGGGCTATAGTGTAGGGTTCATCTGCATGATCCTTTGGGCTTGCAGTAGAGCCGACCGTTCGCCTGCGAGCACCCATGCATGTCCATGCCGACCATGATGATCGGCTTCTTACAACTGCTTGAGCAACATTTTTTGCACCTTTCATCATTACCTAGGATAACATAAGTTAACACAAGGTTAGATTAAATTTAGAAACAAAAAAAATCAACCTCTTGGCTAGAACTTGAGTGTCGGCTATGCTTAGAAGGCCATGCCGCAGAGATGTCATATTTACAGAAGAGGCATAATTACTAAACAGCAAAGTACGCATTTATGATTTCTTAACTAAACTAATTTAGTGCCTGCTTATAATAGCAACTTGTTTAGGACAAGAAAAACCACAGGATTTAGTATGGTTATATCAGGTGTTTCATATTCAACATTATTCTCGTCCCGTAGGAGAAACCATGAAACTGCAAAATAACCTAAGAAAGGCCAACTCATCTAAACCCTGAAGGGTCTGTTTGGTTGCTGGGTTGGGTTGGGGTACCCATGTGAATAGTAAACTGTGAGGAGGGTTGGAAGGAGGTGTACACCGGTGTATCCCAACCCAAACCTGCAACCAAACGAACCCTAAAGTCACGATACGAATTAGAATCCTCGTTATATAAAAAAGTTAGGGACTGCATTTAGGTGCATCTTTATGCCAATACAGGATTAATCCGGTACTACTGTTGAAATCCCATCATGAACTTATTCCAAAGGGTACTGATACATTTATGATATCTTCCTATACCTAACTTATTCTTTGTGGCTTTCCTCTATCATGCATGGTAATAAAGCACATCTCATCGTATATTTGATATTAATCAATATTTTGACCAAAGAGACCATGATTTATGGATGAATTTAAATATGTTTAATATATCTATTAGATTATAGCAAAAGATATTTCAAGGGATAACAAATAAATTAAAAATCCAATCCTATGGATGTATTCAAATATATTTATAAAAGGAGTGTACAAACAAATGCAAAATTTAGACCTATATTTAGAACATCAAAACTAATAGAGTAAATTACACAAAAGTTCCTGAACTGTACACTCAGTTTCAATGCCGTACCCGAAATTTTAAAAGTAACAATATAGTACCTAATGTCTTGTTTTGGTCACAGTGTGGAATTTTGCTAACGGGAACATGGAACAGAGCTAATTTTTTTGATGGGCGGATGAAAATGCCCTTAGTAAACTAAACCTCAAATCCCCAAATGTATCTATCTTCTCCTCTACCTCGCCGTCGGCTGCTCTGAGGCCACCTTCACCGCCTTCCACCCCATCCCCAGCGACGCCGTCGCCCTCAATGGTGCAGCCGTAGCAGCACACATGACATGTGTTTTTTCCGGTTCTCATCACACGTGCAACTGCTGCAAACTCCATACCCACTGCACCTGCATCTCTTCTCTTTAAGCACCACCATTCATAACTCAAGTCTTCCCTACGTACATCATCTTTCTTGCATTCGTTCCGTGCATACGCTACAGCACACATCCAGCACTTTCCACACCCCTCTCATCTCCTCATCATCACCATCGTGCACCATCGAGCTGCTCCTCATGCCCCACTACACACAGCTGCAGCAAGGTGCTGATGCTCTTTTTAATCAGCCACTGTCAAGTCCGCATTGCAGCCACTGCTGTGTTCTGTTCATCCAACTCGCACACAGCAGCACCCTCACGCGCATTGTTGTTCATTATCCCGCAGGTGAGCAGCAACTAACTCTTCACGTTACGCCGGAGATCTTTGTTCTTCCCCCTTCTCTCACTCTTTTGTTCATTCTCCTTCTAAGCCAAAATCAAGCGCTTTTGCTCAAGCTTCACATACCGAGTGCAGGTCCCAAAGGAGCAAATATCACTGTCAGGCATTTGGAGCTTCGCCCCCCTTTGAGCCATGTGCAAAGCAGGTCCAAAGATTACAACAGCTTTCTGATCAAACACCCCCAAATCTCCTCCGTTTGACGTTGGGAAGCCATCTAGCTGCCTTTAATTTACACCTTTATTGTCAATCAATTCCATTCGAGCAACACACAGTCTGCAGCAGAGCACGACAGCCATAGCAGTGCACGGTGGCAGATGAGCTGGCAACCTTGGGCTGTTGCAGCTTCTTATTGATGTCTTTCTTGTTCCAGGGGATCACGACAGGGGTGACTACCTTGGCGTAGTGGTGCTCTATAAAGAGATAATAGCATACGATGGCGACAGCTTCTTGTTGCTGGGAACTCGAAGTCGGAGAGCATGGAGGAGACGACATCCCACATGGCATCGAAGAGGCGGTTCTTGTCGAGAAGGTCGAGGACGAGGTTCAAGGTGTAGGGGGAATGGCGGTGGAGAGGGATCGACCAGCGGACAAACTTTGATGGTGGAGGCGGGGTGGCAGTAGGAGATTCGAGAGGTTGCGGAACATGTGGAACAAGAGGTCATCTGGGATTTAGTTTACTAAGGGTATTTTCGTCAGCAAAAAAATTTGACCCCGTCAAATAGCAAAAAGCCACATTGTGACCAGAACAAGACATTAGGTACTACAATGTTACTGGTAAAACTTCGGGCATGACATTGAAATTGGGTGTATAATATAGAGATTTTTGTGTAATTTACTCAAATTAATATCACAATTAGTCAAATAAATAGCTATTCGAAAATCAAATAATACTATATGCATATAAAGTTATTTTTAAGTTAGGTTGCTTAAAATAGATTTTTAAAAATATTTATATTTTTTATTAACGATCTATTTCAGAAATAATGACATTCTCATGTTCTAAGCATGTCATTATATAAACATTTTTTAATACATCAGTAATGTTTTTTTGTTATTTTCTAATGATATTTTTAGAAATAATGATATTTCTAGGTCCAAAAACATACTTAAATCCATATGTAAATTTGGATTATCAATTGTAATTAAATGACAAAAGATAATGTCGTAAGGAGATAATGAAATGAGTCGTGTGCATGCATGTGTAATTAGTGGGATGACCCTCTAGGCTTTTGATTATATATAGAGATTATATATAGGGATCACATTTTAAGAATTCAAAAATATATTTATGAGGTATAAATGTATCATATGAAATACGAAACAAAGACTGATGGATCATGCAAAAGCATGCATATTCTAATAATAATAATAATAATAAATTTGTGCATTTAGCTTGTAGCTAGGTCAAAGCAAGGTTGCATAAAGATGTAAAAGATGCTCAAGTAAAAGAAGCTCAAACTATGAAGGAGAAGAAGCAAAGTAATGGAATTCAAGGCTAAGGAACTCAAGCTCTATCTCAAGCTCAAGATAAGTCAAAGACTGACTTTTATTCGAGTCATGCACTTGTAATTTTAATTATAATACTGTAAAGAACCCCAAGCAAGCATTGCCTCATGTGTATCTCTTAGGAATAGGTTCTGCAAGCTGTTCAGTCGACTCATTTCCATACCAGTCGACTAATGATATATTCCAGTCGACGAAATTCACTTTCCAGTAACTTGGTCATGTACTCTGTTTGTTAGCCGATCGATACTTATCATAAGTCGGTTAATTTCGATCAACAACGATAAAAAATGGAACGTTGGAGCGGCTTCTGTAAAAAAAACACTTTCAAAGACTAAACATTTTGTTCACTCAACTACTTTATTTTTCAGTCGACTAGTTTGGTTTGATTTGCTCTATTGCATTCTATCCGTTGGAACTCTTCACCTAACTCACATTAGTCACTTTTAACCGCTACTTAGCCCTTGTTAACCTACAAAAGTGAACATAAACTATCTTAACACGTACAACAAATGTTTGAGAACACATACACTCTTATTCTTCATTGCGAAACTACGGCTCCTCCTCGGTAAAAGATACTAAGCCCTGTTTTCTAAATCAGCTCCTCGGTAAGAATATGTTTCTTACTCGTGGATTTCATGAGGCTCATGAACTGCATGGCCTAAAGCTCGTAGTTCGTCCCGTCTATCTTGACAATTGACTCTGGACCTCTGACAATCAAAACTCGTGGCTCGTAGTTTAGATTATTATTCACAATGTAAAGCAACCGTCGGCCTCGATAAGGCAGATTGCTGGAAGATTTTTATTCTTCGGTATAAGCAAAGACCGTCAGAACCTTGGTTGTCTTTGATAGGTGCTTTGTTGGTAGAGGTGGTTGATGAGGGAGATTTGATGGATGTCCATCTGAGCGTCGCCTATAAGGTACGAGATGGCACAGTGAGATCTGGTGCTGTCGGAGTGGTTTGAGGAGCAGGATCAGATTGCGTGTTGCATGGGGGTGTTGTTTGGGGGGTGTGGGGGGAGGGAGGATGCCCCCCCCCCCAAACTTTTGTTAGATGAAGATTATCTTTGGAATGTTTTAAGTTGGAGATATGAGACGATTTCCGTTGGCATGACTTGGCTGGGTCTAGGTTTACGGAGTACAGGTTGATGTCGTCTATGGGCACTTTGAGGGCATGATTACAGGTTGGATTAAGAATTGCGTCGAGCTTGTGAAATTATGTAACACCCGAACTTTGTCCATTCTGTTGCAGAGGGTCTGAGATGGTTTTTTTATTCTTGTTGTCGAGGTCTATAGCCCCATTGGTACAGTCGTTTGTGCTTTGGGAAGAGATTCAGTTGGTGTGTGCTCGCTTTCCGGACATAACATGGCCGGTTGGTAGTGACTTCCAACATCACTCTTCTTTATGCTAATCGGTCGCGAGGCAGGGGAGTTTGGACCCCAGGCTCCCCTTCTTAATCTGAGTTTGTTGGAGAGATGGAGATGGAGCTCTTAAATGCAAGGCACTTGAGGTACACATGGATGAACCCTTCTAGATCCTGCTTAGATCACTTCCTTGGCTTAGTTTGGTTGATGGCATTGCCTAGGTCACACTCAAATTATATGCCTATCTGTTGGGACTAGGGCGATGACAATCACCTGAGTAGCATCTTCCATTTTGAGCACGTATGGATGCTCGAGGAGGGTTTTCATGGGAAGGTCACGAGATGCTGGCAGGAAACTAAGGTTGTAGGATCGATGGCCAAGAAGCTCAAGGCCTTGCCTTGCATGCTTTTTCAGGAATTTTGGACTTGGTGGATCAGGATTCGTTGGAGGTGGTAGATGAGCTACGTCGACCGAATGGTGGGTTCAACCGGCTGAACCATTCTCTTATGTTCCTTCTGCCTAAGGAGGTAGTGCGACGCATTGAGGATTTGTGCCCGATTGCACTATCCAATGTTATTTATTTGATTGAGGCAAAGGTACTTGCCAATAGATTAGGAGAGTTGCTACGCTTTTTTATCGATCCTGCACATACAACATTCACCCCTGGTCTTTACATGATGGATGGTGTGGTGTTGGCATCTGATTTTTTTTTGAAACCAAAGCACTTCGGGGGATACACGACATGGTGTTCGCCCCAAATATTATTTAAAAACGATGATGAAGACAAGGAGGATGGAAAGTTATACAAACACTAAGGATCGAGTGGATCCCGCCTGAGGGCCCCCAAAAAAGGAAAACACACGCCAAAAGCATTACAGGAGCAGCCAGTCATTCACAAGCAAAGAAACGTGTGCTAAAATATTCTCCTTGTAAAACCTTTGACCCCTGAAAATCTTCGCGTTCCTAGCAAGCCACAGCGCCCAAATGCACGCGAAGGGGTGTAGCAGCTCCCTCCTTGGGCGATCAGCACTTGAGCGCATAGAATCCCAAAACGAGTTAGCCGAAGATGCGTTGACCCAATTAACATTGACGTCCCCCAAATTGCGGCAGAGCTCGGGCAGAGAAAAAATAGGTGCTTCAATGTCTCCACGTTGCCACCACATAGCACACAGTCCAAGGAGTCAATCCCCGAAACAAACCTTGCACATCTATCTCAGGTCAAGACCCTCCCTCGCCTCAAAAGCCACAGGAAGAAGATCACCCTCTCAGGTAGCTTCATGCGCCACAGCCACCCAAGATCCTTGCACAGGAGGTTTAGCTGAGAGTTCTGTTGTGGCGAGATGGCCCTGAACGCCCGCCTCGTAGAGAAGATGTCGTCGCGCCAAATCCAGTGGTCTCTGGTAGTCGAGGGCTTTGGCGCAGCCCTAAGCTGTTGCAGGAGGCTTAAGAAATCATCAAACCGCTCGTCGGATAGGTTGCTAGCAAAAGTAGGGGACCACTCGCCCCCGCTCCAAGAGGACGCCACCGTCACACGTGAGTCAGAAGCCAGCGCACAAAGACGAGGGAAAGAGATACCGAGAGAGGTCTCCCCCGCCCAAGCATCTCGCCAGAAAAGAAAGGAATTGCCATCCCCCAGCGCAGGCTTGAAGAGATGAGAAAAACGCCTAACCGCTGAAGCGATCCCGCGCCAGAATGGTGTTCCAGAGCGCGGAGAGTCGACGTCGCGCAGCATGTCCACCCCGATCGATAAAACATCCCGCAACATAGATGGAAAGAAGCCGTTGGCGCTGCCCCAAAGTCTGTTGACCCACTTTAGCATCAACGCGTCATTAGCCAAATCCAGCCTCTGTATGCCAAGACCACCGTCGCACTTTCTTTTCGCCACCTCGTTCCAGGCCACCAGATGTATGCCCCGCGACGAGGGACCCCTTCTTCCCCACAAGAAGTTTCGCATAAGGCCCTCAAGACGCCTTCTAACCCCCACCGGTATAGCCCAATTGGACAGAAAGTACACGGGGATAGAGGCAAGGACCGACCTAATAAGCACGAGTTGGCCTCCCCGAGAGAGCATCGCCGCACTCCAACCAGCAAGCCTTCTTTCCGCCTTGGCCATCACCTTGTTCCAATCATGCAATCTTGGCCTCCTCGCTCCCAGCGGCAATCCCAGATAATCGATCGGAAGAGAGGATGGAGAACTTCCCAAAAGCTCTCCACACGCCGCTGCCGACCTCTCATTCCACGCGAAAGGAATCACTTTGGACTTGGATTGGTTGATGCGGAGCCCCGAGAGCTCGCTAAAAATGTTCAAAGTCACCGCCATCCCTCTGACCTCATCCATGCCCCCCTCGATGAAAGCAATAGTGTCATCCGCATATTGGAGAGTAGGGGTGTTCCGGTAGTCGCAGGAGAAGCCCGAGGAGAGGCCTCGCGCGACCACCCTATCCGCCATCCTTGGAAGGACATCCGCCGCAATAACGAAGAGCATTGGTGCCAAAGGGCACCCCTGCCGCACACCCCTCCTTGGCTGAGACGGGTTGCCAACGATACGACCATTCAACATAATAGAGAAAGATGCAGTAGTAACGCATCGGCGCATCCACGAGATCCACATATTTGGAAAACCACGAGCCCGCATCACCGCCCAAAGAAAGTTCCAGTCCAAGGAGTCATACGCCTTTGCGAAGTCCACCTTCCAAAGGATCCCCTGCTTCCCCCTCCTCACCCAACTGTCCACCATCTCAGAGGCAAGAGCCGTTACATCGGAGATTAGGCGGCCAGGAATGAAAGCCACCTGCGAAGGATGTATTAAATCGTCCAACAACAACGCCAGCCTCCGCGCCAACACCTTCGCAACGATCAAGTATATAGCATTTGAAATTGCGATCGGCCGGTAGTCTTCAATAGCATGCGGAGAAGTAGATTTAGGAATTAGAACAATAAGAGCCCTATTGATCCTATCAAAGCCCATGTTTCCAGCACAGAATTCCGCTACCACCTCCCAAACCTCCATCCCCACCGCCTCCCAAAAGTCTTTGTAGAAGGCAATAGGGAAACCATCCGGACCTGGCGAGGCATCGCCGTTGAGATCCCAGATAGCAGCCTTCACCTCGTCGAAGGAGATCTCCTTAATCAACTCCGCACAACACGCAGACGATAGCTTCGAGGCATCCTCTCCCAACCAGCACCAGCGACGAGGCTCGCGAACCGAGGAGAACTCCCTGAAGTAAGCCGCCACCGCATTCCCCACCGCCTCCTCGCCCACCACCTCTCTTCCCCCGAAAGAAATCGATCGAATCAAATTTGAGCGCCTTCTGTTAGAGGCCACCCTGTGAAAGTACGAAGAATTTGCGTCCCCTTCCCTGGTCCATTTCACCTTCGCTCTCTGGCGCCATTCCGCTACCCTCATTCTTTCCTCCCTCTCCACCGCAGCCACAGCCGTAGCCCTGGAGACCAAATCCTCAGCGCGGAGCTCCCTCACCCCCTCCAAAGCGTCCAACACCGCAACGACGCCCTCCGAAGCCTTCCTTGCAGACATCCTAGCCTCCCGCGACCTCTTTTTGAACTGCGACAGAACGCCTCTCAGACGCGTTAGCTTCTTGCCAAACCTCACCACCGCCGACCGACCCTCGCAACCCTCCGCCCAACAAGAAGACACCAGCTCACGGAAATTATCCTCGATCAGCCAACACCTCTTGTATCTAAAGAACCCCGCCGCCGGAGAAGACACCATGGAGTCCCAAAAGATAGGAGTGTGATCCGAGAAGGCACGCGGCCTAGAGAGGACCTCCGCCAGGGGGAACAACTCCATGAAACCCATCGAAGCGAGGAACCTGTCAATGCACGACTTTGAGGAAGAATTCCTCCAAGTGAATTTCACGTCCGATGCCGTTATATCTTGCAGAGCCAGCCCGTACACGAAGTCCGCGAAGTCTGCCGAGCCCGGGTCGGAGCCCCCCCTGGACCGGGGCCTATCAGAGGAACGTAAAGTAACATTGAAATCACCCCCAATCAGCCAAGGCAAGCCCGGGTTATCCAGCGAGATCTGCCGAAGCTCGTCCCACATCCCCTTTCTTCGAGCCGCATTACAGGGGCCGTACGCGCATGAGAAAACAAATGATTGAGAGTCCTCCTTCCTGGTAAGCAGAACAGAGACAGAGTGGTTGCCCCTCACAGTAGAGACAAGGGAGAACCCCGATGACTTCCAAGCAATAAGCAAACCGCCAGCATTCCCAGTTGCAAACAAAGCGGAAAACTCGTCAAGATCTCCCGCCGCGAGAGAGCGCCAAACATCATCATCCAGAGCGGCCAACTTGGTTTATTGTAGAAGAATGACGTCGCACCCCCATTCCTTGAATCTAGACCCCAGAATCTTTCTCTTAGTCGCATCCCCCATGCCCCTTACATTCCATGATAGGATCTTCATTTAGTAACCTTCTTGTAGACCCATGACGGTACCACCCCTGCTGCCTCCGCCACCGCTTCTTCGAAGGAGTGGCACGAGTGATGCTCCCTTGACACGGAGCGAGCGCTTCGCCTCCTTCTATAGCGTTTGCAAGATCTCCTCGTTGATTCGCCATCTGCACCCTTATCATCAAGGCCCTCCTCTGCAGCCGTACCTGCCCCTCCTGAGAAACCCTCCTGCGACGACGCTCCGGGCAGAGGAGAAGAAGGTTCCGCCCGCTGATTAAGAAGCAGAGTGTCCGAATGTGAGTGGAGATCAGGGCAGATGAATAAATCAACGAGCCCGGGTCCTCCGAGAAAAGGGGGTCCGCTTGAGCCCCCGAACCCGAATCAACCCCCGCCCGACCCGGAGACAGAAGAGGATCCGCTTTTGAAAGGATGTTCGGGTCAGGCTCAGCAACCCGACTAACAGAGTGACGTGCAGATCCGAGAGAAGGAGAAGCGTCTTGCCCAAGGAGAGCAGACCCGGGTGAAAAAATCCGGAAGGCAGAGCATTGCGACCCCACCGAGAATGTCAAATCCCCTCCGAAGTTCGTGCACCTACCCTCCACGTCACTCCAACCGCCCGCCACGTCCCCCCGCATACTCCCAAGGGCGGCTACCATGCACCGATTCCATGCGGTGGGATGGACATCACGTACGAGAGCGGGAGAAGGCCTTACGTAAACATCATAGCAAGGCGCAACCCCCAAAGATGAACCCAACTGCGGCGAGATCCTCGAGGCGAAATCCCACAGCGGCAGCTTCTCCTCGGAAAACGGAACGACCCTCTTGCTACCCTCCCCCTGAAGAGCCAACCGGTCCGACAAAGGAGGAGGCGGTGGAGGCACCACCACCGAAAGCTCGATTCTACAGAAGAACCTTCCCAAGTTTAATGCTTCAAAGAACACCTGGCCAGCCGCCCGATCGAGGAAGGCCTTGTTGCACTCCAATAGGATCTTCGTGGACGTTGGATCATCCCCCGGCGATAAGCCGTCGCTAGTAACGGCCAACACCTCACCCCACCACCTCAGGGGTCGCCGAAGGCAGTGGACGGATCTTGATAGGAAAGGGACCCCCCTGACCTCAGCCACGCATACCTCCAACTCCGAGCATGCACCATCTGCAAAACGCAAATCCCTCCACACGATGCCTCCATGAGGCCCTGCTTGAATTAAACGGAACCACTGATCCATTGAAAGACCTCTAACACAGCATCTTTTCGTACCCAGCAGGAACAGGTCCCCCGAGAAGCTGGTCCCCAGAAGCCCCACGAGAACGTTGTTCACCTCCTCGACCAACATGCACTGATTGAGAAAAACCCCTACCACCACCCTGCCTTCTCGCGGGCCACGTGCATGGCCAGCTCGCCCCTCCGAGGAACTTGCACCCTCTGCCATCAGGGTCTCCTCCATCGTTGAGCCCCCACCATCACGCAACCCCCTCGATGTGAACGCAGCATGGGAGCTATACTCCTTCCTCCCGCAGCTCCATTCTACCTCAGCCGAAGAGCGCGCCCCCCCCCCCCCCCGCAACCACCTGCGCAAAAGACCTGTTTGCAATGACTGACGCAACCCCTTTTGCATGTGGAACCCCTGTGTGCGTCGGAGGTCCTCCGAGAGAGAAGCGACCGACATCCCCCCTGGACCTTGCACCACAACCCGCTTGCTTGTGCCCCAGCCCTCCGCAAGCAAAGCAACGAGGTCTTGCAACACAGACCGAAGCCAGATGGCCCCTCACCCCGCACCGCCAGCAAACGCGCCCTTGCTTCTTGCGAGATACCGTCACCCAACCTCCACCTTGAGGGAGCTTCTCCTCCCCTTCAGCAGCAACGAACTGGGGGCTGATGTCTTGCGAGCTCGACGCGCAACCCTTCCCCTGAGCCCGCTCGCTAGGAGCGGAAGTCTGCTCAGAAGCCTTCATGATCGCTTTCCCGGTCGCCTTCTGAGTCGCCATCCCTCCCTCCTCCCAGCAACCGTGTTGGCATCTGATATTATGGCAAAGTGACACAGGAAGAGGACCAAGGATCTTCTGTAGAAGGTGGATTTCTCAAAGTCTTGTGACTATGTTGACTGACGGTTTCTTTGCCCGTCCCTACTTCTTAGGGGATTTCCAAGCGAGTGGATCACCTGGATGAAGAGGTGTGTGTCAACTTCTTCATTTATGGTGTTGGTGAATGGCTGACAAGAAAGATTATTTTTTTAGCCACAACATGGTGTTAGACAAGGTTTCCCTTTAACAACTTTATTGTTTGTGGTGGTGGTTGATGCTCTGGCAAGAATGGTAGTGAAGGATGGAGAGGGTGGATTCCTTGTGCATTTTTGTTCCGATGGGATCTCAATTCCACCCTTCAGTATGCAGATGATACTATTTTCTTTATTGAGGGTGACTCTACGGCTATGGAGGGAATGTGCACCGTTCTTGAGCTATTTGGGCTGGTCTCAGGCTTGAAGATTAATTATACTAGGTCTGCTTTGTGAAGGAGGAGGTGGCGCGAGGATGCCTTATGGACACAATGAGGCTCTCCCCCTATGACATACCTTGGTTTGCCTTTGGTAGGTAGTAGGTTGCAACAATCTGAGTGGCAATCTCTTGTTGAGAAGCTAGAGAAGAAGTTGGCAAGTTGGCAGGCTACATGTCTGTCAATAGGTGGTCGCCTTGTACTATTGAAGGTGGTCCTCTCAGCTATCCTGGTGTTTTTCCTCTCTACACACCTCTTGCATATTGGGGTGAAAATGCGTCTGGAGGCGATTCTGAGACGAGTTTTATGGGCTTTTTCTGGGGAACTACATGGAATGCCTTTAGTTGGTTGGAAAAATGTTATGTTAATGAAGGAAGATGGCGGACTGGGGATCAACAATCTAGAGGCAATTAATCATGTGTTGCTTACAAAGTTGGTGACCTGAATTTTGGGGAGGATGGACGTATTCTCTATGCGAGACTATGTGCTCTATTTATGGGATTTCCCTTGATCCCTCGGTGCTAGATGCTAGTGTTCTTTTACCCTCAAATTTCTACAAGGGTATTTGCTTTATGCTTCCACGTGTGGTGCCACTCATAAAGCATGTTTTAGGCGATAGGTGCATGTTCGGAACTGGAGAGATGACTGGGTTGGGAATGACCATTTGCGAGGTCATTTTCCGTGCATGTATGCTTTGGCGATTGACACTGAGATTTCGGTCAGAGATTGTTGGAGGGACAATAGCTGAATACCTACCTTTTGTACTGAATTACCGGATCAACAGTTCGTGGATTTGTCATTTTTACTCTGTTCATAGGGGATGGATCATGGAAGTTTTACTGTACCAAAGGCCTATATGGCCTTCTATCATGTGGAAGTCATGAATTAGGCGTTGATCTTGTATCAACTCTCTGACTTGTGGAGCTGGAAGATACTGTTGCACACCCGCATTTTCATTTATTTACTGTGAAGGAATCATATTAGGATGAGGGATAGAAGAGAACAATTCTTAACTAAGTGTGACAGAATGTGTGGGGGATGCATAACTACAGAGGAGAGTATTGAGTTGTTTTGGGTGCCCCGTTGCTAGGGAGGTGTAGGTAGCAACGTGTGGATACGGTTGCGGCAGTAGGGTGGTATGAGTTCTAGGAGTCCTGTGATGCTCTTGGGCATGGTGGTGGTCTAGCCAAAGCGTGGGTGGCTGCTATTTTATGGTCTGTGTGGCTTGATCGGAATGGTTAAGTCTTCCAGAGGAGCGTTTGCACATGGAAAATACGATTAAGCATGCTAAGATTTTAGAGAACTTTTGATCCTTGTATTTTTGTATTTATTTACTATAATTAGCCGACCCTACTTAATTGTGGGAAAAGGCTTTATTATTGTTGTTGTTGTTGTTTGCTATAAATATATAGAAGTAATTGGGTAGCGGTCTTCTCGACGTCACACCCTCTTTTCCTAAAAAAGATATAAAAGCAATAACAATACTGATAGAATAAGAAGCTTGAAAACATATTGCGATATTTCCTTTAACTCTAAGGTTAAAGTGTCTAATATACACATCAGAATAAACAATGAAATGGAAGACATGGCAGATCAATGCAAGGAAGAAGGTGATATGACATCTTGATGACATAAAAGAGTGGATGAAATTAGACGAAAGGAATAATAAATTTGCAGAAGAAGTTCAAAATATTAGGCTTGTTCTCATTAGTGATGGATTTAATCCACTTGATGACATAAATGCAAGTTATTTGATTTGATATGTTGTGCTTGTAACACACAATCTTTCTCTGTGGGTGTCTATGAAATCAACTTTTATAATAATGGCATTACTAATACTAGGTCCCCAAAAGCCAAACCTTAATTTGATAATCTTAAGGTAGTGGAATAGAAGCCACACGTCATGTTTCATACCCATCACTCTCTCTTTATGTGATGCCCCTATAGTGGATTGTGATGCTCGTTATGCATGCAGATGGCATTGTTGTCACTGCAGATATATGGTGAAAAAAGTGCAGCAAAGATATGGCAGATTATGCTATTTTCTAGGCATTAAGATGGCCGATGAACCTAAAGGGCTCGATATATCGTGACGAAGGTATGCTTTTTACTTGGTAGATAAGACGAGGATACTTGTATCTAGTGTTGCTTCTACACCTAAGGATCTAGATGTTCTTATACAAGAATATCATAAAGGAGGTTGATAGGAAACACTAACAGTAAAGTGTTGTGGTGGGCAAGCTTCTCTATGTCAATGTGATCAGACCAGAGATGTCCTTCCAGTGAGCTGAGCAAACTAATTTATGAGTTTCCTCAAGAGGGATCCATATTTGGAGATATATAAAGGATACACTTGAGTGAGAACTCTTATTCAAGAAGAGCTTCTCTCTACAAATAGTTGGATATCCTGATGCAGATTATGGTGGTGATAGACATAACATATCTACTATATGATTTTGCACTTAATTGGAAACAATCTTATTACATGACTTAGCAAGAAACAAAGTGAAGTTGTTCACTCGAGCATAGTTGTTTTCCATGAAACGCCTCGAGGCTATAGCCTCGGTCTAGAATCCGAGACGTACACCTTAGAGACCCGAGGCGGTGAGGCGGTCTCGAGGCACCGCCTCGGTTTGTTGTGTTTTCTGGGGCAAGTAAATAAAAAAACTATATAAAGCTATACTTTACAATAATATACATTATATATTACTTCCAAAATATAATATTTTTATAAATATATAATTATACATTTATATTTGTTAGACAAGAAGAAACATATCAGAGAAATAAAGAATAAACAAGAAGAGATATCGAGACTTAACGTGGAACCCTACTCCCTAAGGAGCGGGATGAAACCACGGGAGAACGCCTCAAATGGTTGATGTGTCTATTGACTTTCTCACTGGATACAGGAGGTGTATGGCTTCTTATATAGCCCTCACCGAGTCTCCACCTCCCACAGTTGGTAGATATGGGACTAAACCATTAGATGTGGTAACCCATCTACTCAAGTGACGCATATAAACAAATACTCCAACACTCCCCCTCAAGCTGGAGCATGCAATGCTCAACTTGGACAAACAGAAAGAAATTTCAACTAATGCTACATGACACTACAAACAATATCAACTCAACACACACAATTGTCAGTTGTTGTCAAGGACGTTGTTTCTCATGCCGTGCATGTGAGGAGGACGAACGGGCTGGAGTGTGAGTCAAAACTGAATCTCCTCGTCGGGGAGCATGTGCTATGTACTGCGCCTGTCAGAGTCATGCAACTGAAAATGAGTCTCTACACGGAGAATTCTGGCCCGCCACAACATGTGGACAATTGTTTCATCTCTGAAAGGACCGAATAAAGAACGTCGCTAATCCATATGTAGATCTCTGAAGACGGGTCTCTCTAGGGACCTCAAGTGGGTTCTCTCTCATAGGAACCTCGGAAGGATCTCGTACTGGAGTTCACGATCGCTTGCGAATGGAGTCTGAAAAAGTCTCCTCATCGAAGAAATGGGTCTCTCCCATCTGGCTCAGAGAATGGGATCTATCTCTGCTATGGAGTCCTTATGAAACCACATGAAAACCCTAGCCCACATGGCATAGGGAATGTGACCACTACTCTGGAGTCCCTATGGATCACATGAAAACTTTGGTCGGAACACAAAAGATGGGGATCACAAACAATGATGGCATACATGTGCACATCTGAAAATACCACATACATGCACGTATCTGAAACTGAAGATTCAGATCCAATTTGACGTCGAGTCTGGAAATCTGGCCATGCATCTGGACTGGGAAAATCTGAATCTGACATGGAATATGAGGAATTTGAATCATGGTCGAAAGACTCTATACTATCCCCCCCTTTCTCCCATACTTGTCGGAAAATAATGGCATCCACAAAGTTGGGAGAAGACAAGATAATGAGAACAAAAACCAATAAGTTGATTATATTTTTTCCATCTTTTCAGGTTATTCATTTTTTGAACATTTTTTAAGCCATTTTCATTTTTTACGGCTTTTTCTTCCCCTCTTTTTTTGCATTTTTTTAAAAACTGTGTAAGGCTTTTCTTTTTTTTTGTACGGGCCTTTTCAAAAACACACATCCACACACTTTTTTTTGAAATACAAACAACCCAACTGGGCTTGAAACCTGGGCCTCTGTTTTTTTAACATGCCTCTTTTTTTTGAACTGCTCTCTCTCTCTCTTTCTTTTATTTTTCACGGCCCACTTGGGCCTAAAACGGCTTGCCTTTTTTTGTTAATACACGGCCCAAAGAGGGCCCTTCGAAATTCAGCCCCCCCCTATATATATATATATATATTAAAATGGTCATCGGGCCCCAGGGTTCCCATCGTGGCAACCCTCTCTGATATCACCCCCCTATTTTTTATAGGCTCCTTCGATCGCATGCGCTGGAGCAGCCTGGAGAAGCTGCGGGGAATCGCCTCCGCCTCCGCTTCCTGGAGCGCCACCGCCCGAGTATGTCAAGCTCCGCCTGAAGCTCTGTTGGAGGGTGCCACTGCTTGCTGGAGGGGCGCGCAGGGTTTGTGCTGTAAAGATCGTCGAGGAGGAGAGGCAGCATCGTCACCTGGACTCGTGTTGCGCGAGCTAGAGATACCGCCAAGAGAAGGGGAAGCAGCTTAGAGATCACGCTGCCTACGCGAGTCTTACGTGATGGTGCTGCGACGCATCCCCTGGCTCAGAGAACTCTTGGAGGAGGCATGCCACATATCTGGAAGGAGGACTTAGAGAGGAGGAAGGAGATTGTGTGCGAGAAGGGAGCAACGCTATAGGTTTGCGACATCGCCGCTTGGAGGGGAAGTTGCCTGGGGTTCTCCGCCTGGAGGTGCCGTCGTAACTGAAGGGAGGGCGATCGCCATCGCCTCTTGGGTTCTCGTGTGAGTCATGCGCGAGTCGTGAGTATGCAGCGCCTGAAGAATAGGGCTGGAGGGTTGCCGCCCATCAAAGGAGTTGCCGCCAGGATCTGGAGAGGAGGTGCCACCTGGAATTGCGTCGCGATGGCTTTGCTGCGCGAGAAAGAATCGCTGCTGGAGGCATTTGCGGCGGTGGATTCGCACAGAAGCGGCACCGCTGAACTAGGAGATTGGCGCCGCTTGCGGCTAGACGATTCTGAACATCGCGTCTGAACCATGAATGAAGCAATTAGGATTTCGAAAATCCAAAATTTCTTAGAACTTGGACTAATCTCGAATATTGAACAAATAAATCTTCAACATCAACATCAAATCTTGAACAGTAATGAACATGAAAAATCTCGAGAATCGAACCCGCCCTGATACTGTTAGAAAATAAGAAGCGGAAGCGAAACATGGAAAAAGAATAAAGAACAATAAGAACATCGGGATTTACGTGGAACCCTACTCCGTAAGAAGCGAGATGAAACCACAGGAGAAGGCCTCAGAGGGTTGGTGTGTCTATTGCACTTTCTCAATGGATACAGGAGGTCTGGGGATTCTTATATTTGCTCCACAGAGCCTCCAAGTCCCACCACCGGTAGATGTGGGATTAACCTGTTGGATGGGGTAAATGGATCCTGGAGGGATCAATTTACTCATCTCCCTCTTATATGATGCATACAACTTATACTCCAACACTCCCCCTCAAACTGGAGCATGCAATGCTCAGCTTGGACAAACAGAAAGAAACTCAACTCACGCTACATGATACTACGGACAATATCAACCCAACGCGCACAACTGTTGTTGTCGAGGACGTTGTTTCTCATGTCGTGCAGGTGAGGAGGACGAACGGGATGGAGTATGAGTCTGCTGAATCTACTCGTCGGAGAGCATGTGCTTTGAACTGCGCCTGTCAGAGTCACTGCAACTGGAAATGAGTCTCCTCGTCGGAGTACTCTGGCCCGCTACAACATGTGGACAATTGCTCTATCTCTGAAAAGGGACGAACTGGAAAAGGCCGTGCTCGTCGGAGTCCACGATCGCTGGAGAATGGAGTCTGAAACAGGGATTTAAATTTCCGTTTCGACAGGGAGGGTCTTTCGAAACACACACACACATATATATCGATTTCCCGGATTTCGACCGAAATGGGTTGAAATATCGTGATATTTCGATATTTCGACCCATATCGATCGAAATTCATGTTTTCAGTTCAAAATTTCTCGGATTTCGACCGATATGGGCGAAATTTCGTTGATACCTTGTAAATCAACGATATTAACCATGTGATCTTAATTTTAGTCACTTTACTAACTATTTACCAATTCTCTATATCAAAACACATCATGATTTATATATTTGTTTCGGGTCTGGGGGCTGCTCCCGCAAGGGGGGCCAACCTGGGCCCCCCTATCCCTCCCAGGCTCGCTGACCGGGCAACGAAACCCCCGTTATGGTAGGGTATGGTGCAACATGGGGGATGCATACAATGTTTCTTCCACGAATGGAGCTTCACCTCCCTTGTTTGGGTAATGGAGATGAAACAACTCTAGATTCTAGAGATCTGCTATAGCTTCTTTGCTTCATTTCTTTTGTCATTTATCTTTGTAAAATATATTATCTTTACTGTAAGTCTGTAATTAATTATGTAATTCGCTAGAACTGTATGATATCTATCAGTCAGCTCAAAGATATGCCCCTGATATGTACGATATAAGGCATATGGATGAGAGATATGTGTGATATAAGTGTATGCATTTGTTAGCTATTATTGTTTTAAGGACTTGGATTTAATAATATCCATTCTCAATATGTATCAATCAATAATCAACCTTAACAGTGAAATGATCGATATGACCGATACGACCAATATGTGCGATATAAGGCATGTGGATGAGAGATATGTGTGATATAAGTATATATTTGTTAGCTATTGTTGTTTTAAGAACTTGGATTTAATGATATCCATTTCCAATATGTATCAATTAATAATCAGCCTTATCATCGAAATGACCGATATGTGCGATATAAGGGGCATATATGAGCAATATGTATGATAAAACTGTATATTTGTGAGCTATTTATTGTTGTAAATAACTTGAAAGGTCTTAATTTGCAAAAAAATGGCCGAAAATGACTTTTTGAGTCATTTTTTACATTTCCACCGAAACGATCGAAATTTCCCGAAATTTCACCGAAATTTCGATTTTAGGGGTGACTGAAACGAAATCGAAATCGAAATCTCGAACCTTGGTCTGAAAAAGTCTCCTTATCTGAGAACTGGGTCTCTTCCATCTGGCACAGAGAATAGTACACTGCTCTGGAGTACCTATGATAACACATGAAAACCCTTGCCAACATGCCATAGGGAATGGTCCTTACTTTGGAGCCCCTATGGCTCACATGAAAACTCTAGCCGACAAAACAAGAAGAAAGATGGGGACCACTACAAAAGATGGCATACACGTGCTCATCTGAAAAGAAGACTGCATACTCGTACGTGTCTGAAACTGAGTCTTTCTCTGGAGAACTCGAAAAATGGACCTCTCAACATGGAGTGCCTCGAACCTTGGACTCTGACCAATCTGAATGTCGAGTCTGAAATCTGATAAACTGTAGAGTCTGGAAATCTGAATGCATCTGGACTGAAACCTGCACTGGCATCTGGAGACAGAAATCTCTGAAGTCTGGATCAGAACTGAAGGTGATGTCGTATGATCGATGCCCGAAGAACTCTACACAATACTCCCCCTTTCTCCCGTACTTATTGGAAACAATGACATCGACAATGTAGGGAGAAGACAAAGAAAAATAGGGGGTAAACCAAATAAGCCAAATATTTTTTTTGCTTTTCTTGCAACATTTTTTTCGACTAATATTTTTTTGTAATAGCCGTCACATAAGCCGTTCATTTTTTTCGGCTTTTCTTCTTCTCTTTTTTTTCTTTTTTTTGCAATCTACGTACGATTTTTTCTTGTACGCACCTCTTTTCTTCTCCTTTTTTTTGATTTTTTTGCAAATCTGGACTACCTCTTTTCCCTCTCTCTTTTTTTTTGAATATCATTCGGCCCACCTGGCCCAACAAACAGCCCCCCCCTTTTTAATAACATCTGCCTACTTGGGCGCTTACAAAATAATTTTTTTAAACAAAAAAATGGCCCAGCGGGCCCTTTCTTTTCTTTCAATATCATCTGCTACCTTTAGGGCTCCCACATTGGGAAACCCTTCGAATGCAGCCCCCCGTTGCTTCGGATGTGCACTGCCAACGGGAAAGAAATAGGGGATCCCCGGGAGCCACCACACGGAAAGGGGCGCCGACGCTCGATGGGGAGGTCATCAGGCAGTCGTCGCTTGGGCTCGCACAGGAGTGTCGCACATGAGTGCTGCTGGAGGGAGTCGCATCGCGGGGAGGGAGAAGCTGCTGAGGCGACGGGCGCTATCACGGGAGGAATTTCCGCATTGGGCGAGCATGCGCTATCACTGGAGGCGATGAGCTTCCGCCTGGAGGGAGAGGAAGCTGCGGAGGGCTTTGGCCTGGAGGGTCGAGTCCTGCGCACCTGGGGGCTGAGGCGAGGCGTGCTGAGGGTTGCGACAAGGCGCGATGGGGGTTGCGTGCGCTGGCACGCGATCTTTCGCTTGAGATGTGTTGGAGGAGAGCGTCGCGTGCTGCCTACGCGCGTGCGGTAGGGGATGCAGATGCTCCGCCTAGGGCTGCTGGGGAAGTCGCCTGAGGCAGAGGGTTCCCGGTGATGTCAACTGGGAGGAGGTGCTACTGCCACGGGCTCTGAGCGCGAGGATCGGCACAGCCTGGAGGGCTCGCCTAGATCAAGCACATGACGTTGGGGACGCAGCTGAAGAAACCGATGCCGATGAAGATGAGAGCGCTCGCGCCTGGGGACCGTACTGCTAAGGATGAGGCAGAGATGCGCCTGCGGTGCCCAGAACTTGGAGAACCGAGATTAGGGTTCCAAATCAGGAACCCTAGTTTGCAAAAAAAATCTTTAAATATAGAAATTTCAAGAGCACATCTCTCATATTATGGACAATAATTCTCACGAATACAACACCAAAAAATTGAATCTCGAACAAAACTAAGAGCTTGAAATCCTCGAGAATCGAACCCACCCTGATACCATGTTAGAAAATAGGAAGCGGAAGCGAAACATGGAAAAAGAATAAAAACAATAAGAACAACGGGATTTACGTGGGACCCTACTCCGTAAGGAGCGGGATGAAACCACGGGAGAAGGCCTCAGAGGGCTGGTGTGTCTATTGCACTTTCTTAATGGATACAGGAGGTCTGGGGCTCCTTATATAGCCTCCACAGAGCCTCCAAGTCCCACCACCGATCCATTTACCCATCTCCCTCATATATGACACATACAACTTATACTCCAACAGATACCATGTTAAAAAATATAATGCGGAAGCATATCAGAGAAATAAAGAATAAACAAGAAGAAGCATTGGGATTTAACATTGAACCCTACTCCCTAAAGAGTGGGATGAAACCACAGAGAACGCCTCAAAGGGTTGGTGTGTCGACTTTCTCACTGGATACAAGAGGTGTAAGGCTTCTTATATAGCCCTCACTGAGTCTCCACATTTCACAGTTGGTAGATGTGGGACTAAACCACTGGATGTAGTAAATGGGATCCTACCCATCTACTCAAGTGACGCATATAAACAAATACTCCAACAATATTAGAATCATCATTGCATCAAAGAAATCATGCAAGTGTATAATGATTGTTTCTAATTAGTATGTAAATATTATATCAATAAACGATATTCAATTGCTTGTATTGCTACAACAAGTATAATATATGTTTAAGAGACTGTATATTTTTGTAAGAATATCATGAATTCACATACTTACAATATTAATATTACATAATCACCAATTAAAACTAGCATATACGGTTAATATGGTATGTTGTACATTTATTAAATTTGAAATTAGGATTTATGATCATATATTATGTGAATATTTGAAGTTTACGATTTTACGACAATATAATTATGTTTAATAATAATTTTGACATGTATTTTCTCTATAAACTAAGGCTTACACCTCGACCATCTCGAGATTATGCATCGCCTCAATAACGGAAAACCGTATCGACCCGCCTTGTGTTTTTTAAAGCCTTGCTGAGTACAAAGCTATAGCTTAGACAACGACTAATATACTATGAGTTTGATTCTTTTCACATGACTTGAAATCACAGAACCCATGGATATACGAGAGAACTAAACGTTGCAAACAATCTTGTCTTCCATAAGAGGATGAAACATTGGAGATTGATTGTAAATATACATGTATAATACAAAGAGAACTCGCTCAAACTTCACATGCTTCATCTTCTAAGTAGCTTGTAAACAAATTCAACAAAATGCTAGCATAAAAACTATCTGATTGACGGTGTGTCCAAAGTAAGCATCAATGTTCAGGACGACGGTATGTGGTATTCAATCGGAGGGGTCACTGCATAGTGAGTATGCAGCATGCGGGAGAGTATGTTGTTTTATGCGGTTTGGTATTTTTTATTATTAAAAAATAAAATAAAAATTTAATATTATGTTAATATCCTTTAAATATTATATCTCTTGATTATAATAATACAGAATTGAAGGTACAAGCAATAAAACTCTTGGGATAAAAAGTAATATAGAGTCAAATGAGCAAAAGCATCAATTGAAAGAGCATATGGCAACATGCATTATTCCAAGTGTTATCAAGAAATACCAATATGCTCTCAAAACATGGACATTCAAAATGATGTGTTTTCAAATATAGCAAAGCATAAAGCATCCAAAAACTTCATTTTGATTATCATTCATCTTCAAATTCCAAAAGCATCCAAACACTTTGAGGGGTGGGATGCGTGCGAAGGGCTTTTACTTTAAGGCAGATGGGATTATTTGGGTTTGGGGTAAATAAAAAAATTTATTAGAAAAGTGGCCGAGTAGGCGACCGCATAATGGGTATACTTGGCTGAGTTTGTGAGTCAACCCGCATATATGGTTGTTTCATCATACTTTGAGCGACAAGGCTACCGAGTACGAGTATGTGACTGAGTATGATGTATACTCGACCGATTTCCTGAACATCGGTAAGCATGCATGATACTTATGCTCAAATTTGACAGGTGGTATTGAGATAGCATTATCGGTTGTTTTATTTTCATCTTCATGTTTTATTTTCTGTATATTGTTTAATCCGACTATTTTGACCACCATATCTCCTCTTATACAAAAATAAAGTAGGCCTCTCATAATAGACAACTTTTTTGTTTTCCCCAACAAATATGAAAGGAAATTCAAGGAAGACCAGGGTATAAGTGAAAATGTTTTAAATAGTTTTGAGAAAGAAAGAATAAGAAGGAAGTGGTAAATTGATGACAAAAGCTAGTCAAGATCACGTAGATTTCCAAAAGGCCATATATACATCCATATAAATAACATAGATCCCAGTATAAAGCATACCATGCGTCATTAGTATGCACTTCTGCTACAATACCATAAACTCTCTTTAGAAAAAGTCATTTCAAGCTACAAATATATAAAATTCCATTAGGAATGGGTGTCCCAAGAAGATGGAATTCGATAATGCATAAGATGAACCCACACATTGTTGGAAGTTCCTTTGTCACTTTAGCCTACTCATTTCTTTTGCACAATTAAACATTTCGTAACTAGGGATGCAACCAGATACATATTCATCCGTATATCCGATCGCCACCGTAACCATTTTAAGAGGATACAGATATTTTTTTTATTATGGCAGATATGGATACAGATATAGATATGATTTTTTATTTTTTTCGGATAGGAATATGGATATTGATACCATTTTCAAGTTTTTTGAGGATGCAGATACAAACATGGTTACAAATTTTTCTAGTGGATACGAATACGGATATTAGTATTATTAAAAATCTCTCTGTGCATGTATCATTGATATTTATCGATGTATGTATAAATATCTAAATATATTACAGGGTTACACGTAATGCAATGTATTTTAGATTCATTTCAAATGCAAAAAAAAAATTAAATAGATTAAATTACAAAAAAGGCCCCGACTTCCCAAGTAGGGTCTTATTTTCAAAACATAACAATAAGAGGTTTGATCTTATTTTTTGTCTTAAATACATGCTTCCATAAGCTTGTGCAACTCTTCTATGTCGATGTTAAGGCATAAAGTTTAAATTTTAGTGCCCATATATCATTTAAAAAATGAAGACCCTAATTGAGAAATGAGGGATAGTTGGGGCTTTTTTTCTTGGTAGTTTATTCAAGTATATATCTTGTAGTGTTTGACTTATTATAAAAATATAGTTATTATATTACTTTATTTTCTTTTTTATTTATTGTATCTGTAGTTTGTGTAATCTTGACATTGAATTTTAAGTTTCTAGAAAATTGTATTATCTATAGGATAATCTGTATCCATTTGTAAAATATCTGTATCCGAATTATAATTATTTATTTCTATACATGTATCCATATTTAAGGATATGGTTTGCAATTGTCGTAAGACATCCGTTTTCGTATGTGTATCCGGATTTTAAAAAGGATAAGAATATGATAACACCTATATCAGTATCTATATCTGCCTGTTTGTATCCATGTTTAGTCTTTCTTTGTCGGCTTTGATGTGTATAAAGGGAAGTTAAATAACTTCACATCACAACGGAAGATATAACAAAATCCAAAATATTTGCAAAACATTGATCGTTCATCATATGAACAAGCAATTTCAGCACAACAGTGTTTGTACTTTGCAAAACCATTAATTTAGGGAAACAATTTTCCTAACATGATTTCTTATATTCTAACGAATATTAGGGAGAGATCAAGATTACATCTTGAAGTGTGAGTCTCTAAAGCAAGAGACCTTCCCGAATCAAGTCCGACCCTGCGCTTGAATCTCTCGTGGGCATTGTTGGGGATATGACCCGTCGACA